>MCJB01027432.1:163029-180288 GCA_002018475.1 Nicotiana obtusifolia
TTTGCCCAGAAATTTGTCTTGATATGCGGTCTCAATGTGTTGGATATGCGGTCCGCATTCCTGACCGCATTCTTGACGTCATTCTTTACCTGTCTGGGTCTGCGATCTGGGTGTGTGGTTCGCGGCCCGCATATAGGGTTTGCGATAGCATAGCCCGCTTTGCGATGCCTCTTTGTTCTTTTACAAAATTACAAACTTTTCTAGTTTTTTTGCAACTTTTTCCAAGGACGAAATAGTCCGCTTAACCACCCTAAACTCACCCGAGGCCACTGGGGCCTCAACTAAATATGCCAACATATACCATTGCATTATTTAAACTCTTTCAACCTTCAGAATGCTCAAAACAACCTCTCAACACCAAATTCGCGTCGTATTCAAGCCTAAGAATTTCGGAGTCTTCTAAATTACTAATTTGATCAAAAACCCAATCAAACCATATCCGAATGACATGAAATTTTGCACACACATCCCAAATGACATAATGAAGCATAACAAGGCAAAAATAGGGAAAACAGAGCGGTAGCTCATGAGACGACATGGCCAGGTCGTCACAGGTGCGACCCACAACTATTTAGCCTCGACTCAGGTGGAACGCCTTGGCCTAGTTGTAGGAAAGGACAGAGGTCGTGTTAAGGCTATCAACTCACCCCCTCAACCAGTTGGTGGAATAGCCAGAGAAGTACCAGTGAAACTTGGCCCTTATGAAGGAAAGTTCAACCTGCGGGTAGTGGTCCTAGACGACTTCGAGTTGATAGTGGGGTTGGAATTCTTGAGGCAAACCAACACCATGCTCGTGCCGTATGCAGACATGTTACTGATGATGGGAACAAATGGGGCCAAGCCCTGCACCCCGTGCATGCCCATGAAGATGGCCGCTGAAAACATCTCGGCCTTGCAGTTGAAGAAGGGGGTCAGAAGACATGAACCTATGTTCTGGGCTACCCTCTGCATTGAAGATATAGAACGCTCCTCGGGTCCTCTTCCTACACCCGTGAATGAGCTGTTACTGGAATTTAAAGACGTCATGCCACAAGACATGCCAAAGCAACTCCCGCCTAGGCGCACTGTGGACCATGAGATTGAGTTGGTGCCAGGTGCGAAGCCACCTGCCCGGGCGCCGTACAGAATCTCACAACCCAAATTCACCGAGCTTTGGAGACAATTGACGGAAATGCTAGACACAGGGATCATCTTACCCTCCAAGTCCCCATACGGGTCCCCTGTGCTATTCCAAAAGAAACATGATGGGAGTTTACGACTCTGTGTGGATTACCGGGATCTAAACAAAATCACTGTGAAGAACAAGTATCCTATTCCGCTCATGGCAGACTTGTTCGAAAGATTGGGTGGTGCGACGGTGTTCACCAAAATAGACCTGAAGACAGGTTAGTGGAAAGTTCGGATCGCAGAGGGCGATGAACACAAGACGACGTGCATGACAAGATATGGGTCATACGACTTCCTTGTTATGCCATTCGGCTTGACTAATGCAACAGCCACATTTTGCACCCTGATGAACCAAGTCTTTTGGGAATACATTAACGAATTCATGGAAGTCTACTTGGATGACGTTGTCATATATAGCCAGATAGTGGAAGAACACCTGGAGCACTTGCAGAAGGTCCTAACACGATTGCAGGAGCACGAATTATATGCGAAGCTGTCCAAATGCTCCTTTGCTCAAAAACAAATCGACGTCCTCGGGCATGTCATTGAGGAAGGGTGGATCAAGATGGACCAACAGAAGATTTAGGCTATCACAAATTGGCTGCCGCCTAAGGATGTCCACGCCTTGAGGGCGTTCTTTGGCCTATGCAACTTCTATCGTCGTTTTTTGAAGAATTACTCCTTCATCGCTGTATCACTAACAGAACTTCTCAAGAAGGTCAGGCCTTAGGATTGGGGACCCAGGCGAGCGGAGGCCTTCAACGCATTGAAAGCGACTATGTCTAGTAGCCCCGTCTTGGCGCTCCCTGATTTGGCCAAACCGTTCGAGGTACAAACAGATGCCTCCGACTATGCAGTTGGTGGAGTCTTGCTACAAGAAGGGCATCTCGTGGCATACGAGAGCCGGAAGCTGAAGGATACAGAGCAGTGCTATGCCGCCCACGAGAAGGAATTATTGGTTGTCGTCCATTGCCTACGCCTTTGGAGACATTATCTGCTGGGAACCCCGTTCCTGGTCAAGACAGACAACACAACTGTTAGCCATTTCATGACTAAACCGAAACTGAATGGTCGACAGGCCAGGTGGTAGGAACTCCTAGCGGAATTTCACCTCAACCTGGAGTACGTAGTTGGAAGACTAATCATGTTGGCGATGCACTCAGTCGGAGAGCGGATCTAGCATCAGTGTGCATACTCGCCACCCTAAGGGGGAGCGAAGTAGCCACCACCATAAAAGACCAGATATAGGGTCTACTCATCAAGGATCCTTTTGCACAGTTTGGTTAATTTGGTAGAACAAGGCAAGACTCGCTAGTTCTACACAGAAGATGGTTTCTTGAAAGTGAAACAAAACCGACTTTGTGTTCCCAAAGGAGGAGATCTGCGAAGGACCCTTCTGGTGGAATGCCTAACACTTTGTGGGTCGGTCATCCTGGTGAAGAACGCACCATGGCGTTACTTCGCCGTGCATATTATTGGCCTCAAATGGCCGATGACGTCGCTCAGTATCTGAAGACTTGTCTAGTATAGCAGAAGGACAAGTCGGACCATCTAACACAAGAAGGACTCTTTAAGTGCCTTGGGCCAAAATTAAGCCATTATTCAAGTTTTCATCCGCAATCTGATGGCCAGACAGAGCGGTTCAATGGCATGCTGGAGGAATATCTCCGCCACCTTGTAACCGGATCGCAGAAGAACTGGGTGAAGCTTTTGGATGCTGCTCAATTGTATTTTAATTCACAAAAGAGCTCTAGTGCCAACAAGAGCGCTTTTGAAATTGTTACCGGATAGCAACCACTACTCCCACACACTATAAATGCACCAAACATGTCAAAATCTCCTCGAGCTGCTAGTTTCTCAAGAGAATGGAAGCGAAATTTGGAGATAGCGCGGAGCTATCTTGTCAAAGCCCAAAAGCGGATGAAGAGGCATGCTGATCAAAATCGTCACTTTGTTGAGTACCAGGTAGGAGACAAAGTGATGGTCAAAATCCTAAAGCGGTACTTGTTTGCGGGAGTCCATGACCCTCGCCTATTGCAAAAATATATTGGACTCTTGTCTATTGAAAGACGCATTGGGAAATTTGCATATCGAGTGGATACCCAAGCTTGGTGGAAAATTCATCCCGTCTTCCATGTCAATCTCCTGAAACCATTTCGAGAAGATACGGAGGATCCCTCACGGAGCCAACTCACAATACCCAGTATTCGAGGCCCCAATTCAACCGGGAAAAGGTGTGTTGAAGCTATTCTTGATGATAGAGTGATTCATGCCTCAAGGAAAGATCACCAAGAGTTCTTGGCGAAATGGAAGGGACATGATGCAGAGGAGAATACTTGAGAGAGGGGGACAAACCTCAAATCCTACAAGAGCCTAATTGATGACTACCTTCCAAGTAAGGCGCCGAGGACGTCGCCAACTCAGGTGGGGGAGAATATCATGAGCGGCTTTCTAGCCATGCCCCATGACCCCTTGGACGCGCCCCGTGACGTCCTGGCAAGCCTCCCAACGCCCAGCACTACGGTCGGCCCCGTGGTCTCGGCAGCTCTAAGTGACAAGTGCACAGGCGGCTCTGTCGCCCCACTGATAACCAGCGCCAGCGCGCAGCCACAGGCAGATGCCTACAGCGTCGCGCGCGCGGACCCTAATGTTAAAGACAAAGTTGCTGCAAACGGACTTGTTTCTACCTTGTAGAAGACTAAGTCCTTTTCGTTGTAAATATAGAGTAGATTTACTTTATTTTCTTTTAGTGTGCCCCTACAGCTTCCTTAGGTAAAGTCATGTAACTTGGGTTTATTTTTTTTAAGCATTATTCGGGGGGATCAAGCATTCAAAACTTTCTAGCAAGCAAACAATTCTCTGTACTGGTGTCTCTCCCCCTCGACACTAGCTTGTCTGTAATAGCTTTCAGTTATGCAATCAAGCTTTCTTTCATTCTCAATTCTCTTTTTTGTTCTCAGTTGCTCGCAACATTGGTTTTCCCCTATGGCACTGACAATCTAGTCTAGCGTACGGAGGGGACCTCATTTGGCGGACAGCAATCGTACTGACATCAATTGCTTAGCCTTACGTTTCCCTTCGAAAGAATCTCAGGAAGGCGCCGCGTAACAGTAATTATGCTGTAATTACAATATGACAAACAAACATGTCGTTGTAATTATAATATTGCGTAATTACTAGGCTGTGTAATTATTACCTAGTAATTACACCATTCCATTTACCTGGTGGCTTTCCTAATAGACCCTAAATGTTGAATATCGAAGGATGGAAATTGATCTAACAAGCAATATGGATATGAACAAAATACAAGATCTGAAAAATTATGAAAAGACGATAAAAAGCGCCAGGGGCGGCTCCATAAAAGTAGTGGCGTAAAGCCAAATTTTAATAAGAGGCTTTATATTTTTTTTATTAGTATATATACACACATAGATGCAAAAAAATTAATCTTGCCATTTTTTTCATATTTGTTGTTTATAGTATATATTCTTAAATGACATAAAGTCCTTAACTTCACATAGTAATATTATTATTTATGTTAGAAAAGGATAATTTAAATAATTGATATGTTAGGCATTTATTTGCAATTAATGGTACCTTTGATATTGTTGTAAATAATATATTTACTAATATGAAGATTTAAGTAGTTTAATTCAGAGTTTTAAAAATATTTTTACTGTTAAAGTGTAGGCATTTTTCTTTCTTTTTTACATTTTTTTTGTACCTTTTTATTTTTCTACAAATATTAATATTGTCTAACTTGAAATAAAATTATAAAATCCATTCTTACAAATTTTGGGGATCTAAATCAACGCATTACTAGTCTCATACTAGAGCCACTTGCCCACCCCTGATATTTTCAATTAAATTTGTAGAGTCTCAGTTAAGATAAGACAACTGGCAAGAGCATTATAGCACAGCCTTCCATCCTCAGACCGATGGCCAGTCTAAGAGGACCATCCAGACATTGGAGGCTATGCGGAGGTAATCCACACTTCTTTTTCTCCGTGCCCGTTCCGCATGCGCTTCGCGCGCCATTGGCGCTTTGCTCTCCTATCTCTTTGAAGAAGGACGAACTCTTCTTTATATACACAATTTGATGTACGAAATTGGAAGAAGAATTGCTGCTTTCAAGCGTGAACCAGGTCCAGGATTCGGCTCGCGCACTCGACGAAAGAGCTTTACAAGCGGCATTGCCCTTCTTCACTCACGCGATATTGCTGGATCGGGCTTTCGCCCATTGTCCAAGATTCCCCACTCCTTTCAGTCGAGTCACTTCGTCCCTTTGAGGGAGGTTTAGCCTAGCCTTCAGGTCCTATAAAAAAGCAGTGAGTGTGTCATTCAGTTACCAAATGTGAATGAAGCTGGTTGAACAGTACGTTCATGGTGGGGCAGTAGTCTGTAAATAATTGTTGATCACCAATGAGGGGCAACACAACCGAACTGGTGGCCTAAAACTAAAATATATTAAAAAGACCATGAAACTTCTTTATAAAATTCACATAATATTGAACACCAAAAAACCTACATCACTTTGATCTAGTGTTGAGAGCACAACTCATGATGTATGGGTTAGGCGCACGTCATAATGATATTGAATTCTTCCTTTAAGTGAAAATGGTAAAAGGGTGAGCCCATTATTCATCGGGGTTTGAACCTTGAGATATTTATCTCGTGGATTTCTTACTTAAAAAAGATGAGACACAAAAGAACTTGATTTCTGGTGTGTGGATCAATCAAATATGACAAAAAGGAATAGTTAATCTATTTGAGTTAATATTAGAAAGTAAAATCGTGAGAAATATGAAAAAAGACTATACATAGAGGAAGAAAAATAGAATTGATGAGAAGGTAAATATATTATTTAATTCAGTGAGAGAAAAAATTTATCCTATTAACTCACTCAATAATATCTCTACCAAATTTTAAAAATTATTAAAATTTTGAAATCTTTAATTAAATATTATATAAATATAAATTATAAAGTATATATTATATAATAATATAGTAGTGCTTCTTATTTTAGGGAAGCCGCCCTTGTGAAGCGCCAAAGGGATGCGGATCAAGAAATATACAAGCTATGTCATTCTACAAATAGATATCTTGAGTATCTCTGTGTTTTCAGAAGATTATCGGCTCTTTCTTTTCATTTTATTATTTGGTAGTTGAGAAAATTATTGAAGAAACTTGAAATAGAATGCAGATTTCTTTTCGGCTTATGAATAAATCTTATCCTTTGAAATATACAATTATTATGATTTCAAAGAAAAAGCTGATCTACTTTTGGATTTTACACTGCTCATTTGTTTAGCGAAGAAAATTGTCAAAAAGAGTGGATATCATTTCGAATTGAAAACTTTGAAATTAAACTGGTTGTTTTGCATGAATTCTAGTGAAAAATAGACGACGATAATGCACGTCTGCTGATCAAGGATTACACAACAAGTGCTATAGGCTGCTCTGCTTGCATTGAATTTTGGTATATCAATATTATAAGGTAAAGTAATGCAAAACTTGCAGACAGCTCTTCGCCGTGCATATTTAAGTATGTAAAAATGTAGATTTTAGTATCCGTCTGTTAACCCATTATATATATATATATATATATATATATTCATGTTTTTTTCAAGAATTTTCATTAATTTTTATTCAGCAAATTAGTTCAAATGATAAATTCAGTGGCAAGCACGGGGGCACTTTAAAGTTTCAGTCATTTCTCTGTTAGACTTCCATAAGTGTGATTTTCCATAGAGAAAACTTGAGGAGATAGCAAATTGAAAAGAATAAGTTAAGAGGATCATATGTGATTTCTGAACGATTAACATCCTGTTCGTGTAAATTTGTCACCTCAAGTCCTGAACTGTACGCCGGGATCTTTACACAAATAGCCTGCCATAATAATTGTTTACTTTTTCTAGCCATATATATAGATTATACATAATTATACACATATAATACATGCATATATTATACCTTCACTGACTATTTTTACTTTAAGTGTTTGGATGGACAGACTATTTGAATTAAATCTTCTTTATCTATCTATCCATCCAAAGAATAAAGGCCCAGATCTCATTGCATTTTTTTTCCTTTTATTTATTTATTTATGTTCCCTTTCCTTTTTAGTTTCTTTTTTTTCAAATTTTGCTTTAGAGAAATAAAAATATCAACCACAGAAGTTTCAACAATTTCTATTAAATAACAAAATATGTTAAGGAAAGAGCTTAATTTAGAGGAAGAAAAAAAGGGCAAATATGTCAAGTTTGCACCGTCATAGTTTGTAATACCTTATGTATTCTCTTCTTGTCATTATTTTTAATTTTTTGTTTTTAGTTATTCCAGTTAAGATGCGTTGATTTAAATGGACTGTCTTATATTTAAGACGGCATATTTTTCATTAAATAATAGTGAAAAAAGATGTAAAATATATATATATATATATATATGATTAAAGGCAATTTCGGTTCAAAATTATAACGACGAGAACATGGATAAACCAAACTTCTAATAGAGGGTAAAGTTGAACCTTTTCATAAGTACAAAGATAGTTTTGGACCTTTTCACATTTTTAAAGATTATGAAACTAATTTTTAGCCATATTTTTAATATATATTTCCATGACACACTAGTTTTGCTTCATTAGAGTCAACACCTAAATCCATGTTAAAATTGAGCAATAATTAAGATGTTTTCCAATAGGAAAATAAATTCGTCTCCTGAAAATAAAACATAAAAAAGTCATAGTTGAAAAAGAACATAAATATTTGAAAAAATAAATCTTTATATTTTATGTGGAAACCAACTGAAATGTCGTCCTTCAGTTCTAAGAAATTCCAGCTTAATATGTAATTGCAAATCACTGGGACAGACCAAAAAATTTAAGGCAAAACAATAAAATTTTCCATAAATCTACGGATCGTTTGGAAAAAGATTGTATTGCAGGAAAGATAATACGTAAAACTAATAATCACTGCATTACATAGTCGGATATTTAGTTCCACGTCAAAAATTATGGATGTTTCAAACACTGTTGACTGCACACATCCTACATCATATATCCAATCAAATATTGATATTATTACACAATAAATCACTCCATAAGCTGATCTTGTAGTATTTTAGTGCCCAGTTGCAAGTTTGTAAATGTGTAACCAAATGTCAATAAGGTCGGATCCTAAAAAAGTTTTTCGCTTTTTTAATTCTCTACATTTTCAGGCATGAAATATCTATGAGTATCCACTCTTTTTCCTCAAGTTTATACACACCTATCTCGGCTAAAAAAATGCAAAAACAAACGCGAGAAACCTAAAATCTCATCTTCTTTAATGCCAATTTTGTTAAATTTCGAATATAATATGTGAGCAATTTAGAGTGGGTTTTATTTGAACTTATTAGAAATAATCTAAGTAGGCGGTATACAAAGTTTGAAATCATTTGATGGAGATCTGGACTAGTTTTAAACAAGAAATGCAAGTAAAAATCATACAAGAAGTTTGTCAGAGATGCTTAAATTCTTTTATACAATGTTATACACTTGTATACATAGAGGTACATTATATATATTTATACTGCATTAAAAGCACGAAAGCTCTATCGAAATATCGTTCGCCTTTTATACCCTTCAAAAATTAATTTCACATTAGACAAAATAGTAATTTAATTATTTCTCTAATATCTAAAAATAGATATTTGATAATTTTCCTAATATTTAGTACTTCTTTCTATTCTTTTAGGTTTAGGAGACCTTCTTTTCCTCATAATTTGAAAACCTACTAAACTTTAAATTCAAAGGGAGACTTGTCTTCGTTCATTTTAGGTTTAGAAGTGGTCATATTTTGGAACCTACTAAACTCTAATAATCTACAGGAAGTGCAAGACATATCCGTATGCAAATATGTATAAGTTGCAGATTGATGGCTTGATGCAACAGGTTAGTAGTATTTCATAAAAATTATAATTCCAGGATTTATTTTTTGAGATAGATTTATTTAGATAGCAGTTCTTCTTAAATTGCGGTTCATAATTTTCTCAAACTATATTCTTCTTTTATGATGGTGTTTAATCCATATCTATTAATAAAGGGAGCTGGAACAATATAATGACTCCCTTATACTTTAAGATACAGATATTGAAAAGCAAATATGGGTTGAAAGAAGCAAGCAATTGATATTTGTCCTTATGAAAAATAAGGACAATGATAGGGTTTAGAATTACTTTAATTCGTTGCTGGCTATATATATTTAACCTTTTAGATTAGATTTCAATTACCACCCTTCACCCTTGATAGCCGGTCGATTGATATATTTTTACTAAGGACAAGAGACAAAAGAAATTTTGATAAGAGACTAGAGATGAAAAAAAAACTTGATAATTTTAATTAATTAGTTAATTATAATTATCTTTTATAACACACAAAAACTATATATATATATATATATAGATAAAAATAAATACTTTAAACACTACTGTGATGATTTATAAGAATATTCACATTATATTTGCATGAAATTTTAATAGACACGAGAATTATATTACATTACGATACATTTTTTGTTGCATAAAATAATGACACACATTAATTTTCTACCTTAATTTTTTATAACAATCATTTCATTTCTTTCTAGAAACAATTTAGTTGGGGTCTAGATATTACCCATCCAATTATATTCTACGTATGATAACTAAAGCTAACAATATGAAATTTCTTTTTATTTTTCGTATTCTCTTATTTGAGTTTTGATGGGAATACTTGAAATTCATATTGGTTACTCGAGTAAATAAAATTCTAAGTGCGACATTAATTAGAACTTTTGCGTTACACAATTTTTTCTTTTATTAAGTTGGCTAAATATGATTAATATTCTTTATTTTCAAAAGCTTGTGCTTTTTAAATTTTGCTTTATAACTCAATCAGATGGTTTATTATATTTGTATAATTTTTAAAATTTTATATTTATTGATATAAAGTACATGCGCAACGTGTGTACCCTAAAGTTAGTAGTTGTATAAAAGTGTATAAAGATGTAAACCATAGTAGTGAAAATATTCGTGGTATACAGGTGAAGAAAGTGCGAGAAATTCACCAAATACCTATAAATAATATATCAACCTTATATAAAATAGTGTACAAGAAGTGTTTATACATAATTATACAAATGAATCCTATCAATGGAGCTTCACGTATTCTTCTTCCTTGGGCATCCTCTGAATTTTAACTCAAATCAAGCTTAAGTCTACTACAAATTACCTCAAATTTAAGCTTTGAACTTCTCTTGATGATTCCAATCAATTGGGACAAAACCCAATCCAAACAACTACCAAATCAAAAAACCCAATTTCTGAAATCTAAACTTCGAACCACCTTTAATGGTGACTTTTATTTTTCAAAATTTTAATCAACCATTGGGAATTAAATTACATGTGAAATGAGAATAAGAACGAGACAATACCAACACCTTCTTTCTAATCTGATGATCCAACAACCTATTAAGTGAAATTCTTTAGAGCATGACAATAAACACCGCTTTCCCCATTCCAATGGAGGAAGTGATCTTCATATGACTTCAAAAAACTAATTCTTTTACGTATTGTTTTTCTTCTTCACCCAAATAGTGGCTATCAACTTCGAATCTGGAAAAAGAATTGAAGGAGAATAACAATGGTAGTGAAATATTGCGGTGCAAAGTCGTGACACGAAAAGAAGAACAAAGAAAAAAAAACAATTAAAAAAAGGTGAGCTAACTGGTAAAAATTAATTTTCAAGTTACGTACAATCTGAGCTACACTGGACTTAACATGGGCCATTTTCTGATGGGTTGGGCCAAGTGATAAGACGTGTAATTCTCCCTTTTTTATAACTGAGAAATGCCTTCTAACTTGAAAGTCGATGGACGGTGAACTCACTTCAATCATCACCTCGTACTTCATTGAGAAAATATATTCACAGGTGAAATAAGAAACAGATAATACATTTATGTTCTTAGTGCAGATATCATGCATACATCTGCATTGCTAAGTGCTAACTTCAGTCAAATGCAAGATGCTAGGTAGCTGTTTAGTCCAGTTAAAATGCATAGCTGTGTGATCAAAATGCGAAAATATATTAGCTAGACGCGTACCTCAGCATGGAAATTACATTTACAAGGGAAAGACATAATATACTCCTATGAATTATATTCTTAGTGCAGATATTATACATCTGTATTGCTAACTTCAGTCAAATGCCGCGTGTCAGTCAGTCGAGCTGTTTAGTCCAGTCAAAAGGCTCCCAAACTCGGGAAAAACTTGCCACAGCTTGTATTTGTGTCTCCATTGATTCATGCTTCCGACGCTGATGCATGTCCTTAGGCGGCTTCAGCATCCCTCTTATAACGTCGATGCCAAAACTGCTGCTGAACTGTTTTTCGTCCTCAATTACATGAACAAACCCCTTGTTTAGGCCAAATTCAACATGGAAATAGGGAAAGTCTTTTGGGATTGAAGCCTGCAACCCCTTTGCACTTGTATCTATGAGTTTCTTAGCATTATGTTGACTCCATTCGTCTTCTGCTTCATCAATCACCTATAGTGAAAGAGTTGTTAGAAGCAAGTGTAAAAAAGAATATATCACCCCAAATAGACATAGCAACATAGATAGGACATGGAGGAGGCAAAGAACAACACACGATCACTCTCATGCACAACCATGAATATATCTAACAGTCGACGTATATCTCATACTTGCAAGGGAAGACAACTGAACAACTTGATTCTAAACACAGTGACCAGTCAATTTAAGGGACAACAGGACAATTAAGTGTTCTCTCTCCAAGAAATAAATGGAGAAAATTAGAACTCGAATAAGCCTTGTACGTCCTAAATAAAGTAACAGATAGAAAAAGAAATTCCCAAATACATGATGTTTACATGAGTAGAGAATATGTGATTCTTTACCAGATTATCCAAACTTCAAAGTAACTAAATTATAAAAGAATGATTCATAACATCTTTTCAAACAAAATTCCTAATTATCATCTTCCCCCTGCCCCCCAAGCCACCCACCCGTGTCCTTTACTCCACCTAGATATCCATGGCCTCGCATGGGAATATCTGCGAGTCAATTCCTAGAACCTGTTAAGGGATGAGGAACAAACATGAGGAAACTAATTCACTTGTGGACAGCCCACCTAGTTGGTATGGTTAAACCCCAACCCTTCTTTTTAATATACTAGGTGAAGGGTGCAAAAACATTCTGGCGAAAACTGAAACAAGCATTTGTATTTCCAAGCCAACAGCTTAACCAACAAAGCATTTCTACATAAGATTACAACAGAAATAAATGGATTCAAAAGCCATATCTCCAATTTGCATCACAGACCATGTCGGAAATTGCAGAGGCTATTTTAGCATCAATCATGACTTCAGACTAAATTAATGTACGTTCAAGTGAAAGTGCGAATCACTATTTGTTTACTAAAGTAGGATCACTATGGCTCTCCTAAGTTTAAACAGACGAGGAGAGAAGCTATCAACAGATATAGCAGACATTGGAGGAAGTGAACTATTTTTGCATGGGGTTCGCAGTGCCAATTGTAGATATTATGGAGCACTTAAAACACCATATATTAGCTTTGGAGGGAGCTAGAGTGGGAGAAGAGTTCATGAGACTTAAAGTACATTTGTGACTTATAACTGTAGCAGTTTGATGCTTCTATTAATTGGTGAAATTCATCTTATGATATATTTAATTTTCTATAGCATGCATAATTATAGGTGATAGCATGCAGCAATTGCTGTGTCTCTAGTTGTTAGCCTTAGGGTGGAGCGACATGCTTTTCTCAAGTGGCATTGATTAGGAGATCATGGGAAAACTAATTCATTTAGCAGAACTCTTGATGCTGTATAACTAATTAAAGAAAAAAAGACTGAATACATCACAAGATGTAGTAATATCTCAACAGACCAAGGAAAATGACAATTGAAACTTAAATGCTACTGTATCATAAAATAGAATTTTATATTTCGCTTATTCCAACCAAAATTCTAAATTATATTTGACGAAAAGCCCAGTTATTAACTCCTTGATATCATATTTAGAAAAGACTAAGTTCCAACAATAATATCAATAACTCAGCAAGAGAGTAGAAAACTAGACAGACAACTTCCGGCTCATTCCAGATCAAAAGGTGATAGACAGTTGCTCAAAAATAAAATAATGGCTGACGTAAAGGATAGGTTCACAAACCTTCTTAAAGAACAGGGGTGCCTGCTTTGCAACTTGCCGGGTCAAAGGAATGCATTCTACCAAACAATGGCGCCTTTGCTGGGCCAAACCCATCACAGTTTCAAAAAACACAAGATCCTTCTCCTGCTTTGCAAACATCATAACAAGGCATTTCTTGAAGTTCCGAATCTCCTCCCGGACATTATCATCTAAAGATCGTGTAGCTGATTCATGCTGTTCAGAGAAAGCAGGGGTCATTTACAACAAAAGCAGCAGAAAGAGCCATATGACAAAACTGCGCAGCAATAATGTTCAGAAGTATCTAAAGAACAACATATACTTTCTGTGACAAAAATAACTTCCATGAAAAAAGGTCGACAAATCGGGAGTTCAGCGTTGCTTATAGGACATCCTTGCCCTGGAGAACTAGCACATTAAAGACATCCTGGCCTACAAGAATGAACACAAAAGATAAAAATATAGATATATCATCAGAGAAGAATCAAAGTACCTGTATAGTCAAGATGCAGCAATGACCAGGAACAATTGGCTGCCATATTGGCAATGATAAGTAAGTGAAATTAGCGCTGGTAACCACCAGGTGCTTTGGTCTTGTTGGATTCTCAAAGCAAAATTGGCATCTCTCCTGCTGAGTCAAAATGTGCCTTGCATGATTACTTATGGCAGCTAATTTATGATTCTCCACACCTGCTTTCTTCTGGATCTTTCTCCTTGGCTCATGATCATAATCATATTCATCAGCCTGACAATATGCACTGTACTGTTTGTTTTGCACTATCTTCTGAGCAAGATGCACATCAGCATCCTCGCTTTTCTTCTTTTGCCAAGCAGATAGAGCATGCATAACATATCTACACAAAGCAAAAAAGCCATAAATTTAACATGCTGGCGAGCATTGAGACAAGAACACCCAATTGAAGGCAAGCTTAATTGACAAATTCAGATTCAAATTTACCTGCTTGTGCTCCTATCAGTCGGTTGTCTGCTTGACACATCATCAGCATTTTGCTTCATTTTTGCAGCCTCTTCTTCATTCTGGATAAAGAAACAGAAAACTCTAAGTTTGATATGGTTGTGGAAGCTCAAGCAATCATTCTCAAGACTAAGCCTCGTTAAGTCTTCTATAACGTTCTTAAAAAACAACCAAAAGAAAAAGGTCATCTTTCCGTAGTTTACTTAGCTTAAAAGCAAACTGCCAACAGAGATAATTTCTTTAATTTGTCATCAATTCCAGTAAGCAGCAAAGAAAGCAAGAAGTTAAGGTCTGATCAATGCCATAAATTTAAAAAGAATATATACTAGCCAAGAATAAGATCTAGAGAACCTGAAATATTTTGGCACCTACAATCAAGTTGATAAACAGATAACACTTTACAGATAAGACTATGTTTTTGACTATCAAAAGAAAATGGAATATATTGCTTACCAAAAGTTTGTATGCTTCGTCATGCAACCCTTTCATGCGAAGCTGCAGCATTTTTGCAGCTAACTTATTTCAAGTCAAAGCTGGTTTGATGGTTGTTGCATGTTCACTTGCATTCTTGGACACTGGTGGATCTGGTTTTGATTGCAAGGTTCCTTCTAACTTTGACTTGGAAGAATCATTAACATTGCTCGAGTCCTTCTTTTGATGCATAAATTCACGCATCAAACTTCCATCACTGGAAAATGTATTCGCAATAGTTGGTCCAGCAGCGACGAGCCCAATATCCATGCTTGATTTATTTTGAACTTTCCCTTTACCCCATGACGAGGAATCTTCAAGCTTAGGCATTTGCATTTAAAAATGACAAGGGGATGAGTCCTGCGAGCACTTTTTTTGTGAGACTTGTGAAATAGACCACATAGCCATTGAAAAATTACTTTTCCTTTTGAATTCAAAACAGAACACTGCCAAATAAAAATCCGTTTCATAGATATCAGACTACTCGGATCACACTAAAACAATATACAAACAGTAATGATGGAACTCATAACTTGTCTTTTGGTGACAATAGAAAACACTAGGTGAATGCTACTGGGAAGTTTTCTTTAAGTTGTTCAAGTAGTGAAATATTTTATTAAGTAGCGAAAGTACCTTTGGTGGAGGGGGTTCAATTGAATCCCCGTCAACGGAAAATTGCGCTGTGCAAAAAGGGTTAAAACAATTTTTTTTTATATGTGTATACACTATTGAATCCCCTTGACATAGGTTCATATATCAGGTGTAACATTTTTGCATTTTTGGGAATCTTTTTACTCAAATTCCTGGCTCCACTACGGCTACTAAATGATAGTGCAGGAGTAATACGCAAAGAGCATTTTTTGAAAATGAAGAAGTTTAATTAATATTCAATAGATATTATTCATTACCTACGTATACATGTCTTATGTTGAGAATTAACAAGGAAATTAATAGCAATCTAACAAAAAAGGCTATACGCACAAATAGAAACTAAACTATGCAGAACAAATCACCAGAGGCAAGAAGCTACAATAGACAACCCAATAAACTACAGCAGAATTAAGCACAAAATAGCATACACAGAATATAGCTCGCACAAAATAGATAATTGTAGCAGAAATTTAGCCAAAACGCAAGGAACTAAAGCGATGAGAAACGGAGAAAGACAAAATCAAACCTCGGGCCTGGATATGTGACAGAGCGGGCGATGGAGATTGATCGATCAAAAACCCTAAAGCATTATGGTACCATGTATAGATACCGGGGGGGTTTTTAATTATAGGTGACAAAAAGTTGGGTAACTCTAGTTTTAAATATTGAGTAGGGGTGATAAACTTTGGATTAGTGATTAGGGAGTTTTGAATCACCCCAAAGTTATCTTTTTTAACACTTTAGCCTAGAGCTTTTAGTGTAGCTATTTTAAACTCAAGTTTTATTTTTAACACTTTGATCCAACCCACATAAACCCTACTGGGGGGAAAAGCGCGCCAAATAATATTACCCGCTCCTGCGCCGTTTCCACCATATTTGCCTCTGTTTTTTTTTGCTTCGTTTCTTCTTCTTGTTGCTGCTTCTTCTTCTTATTTTGCTACTCGTTTCTTCTTCTTCGTCTTCTACATCTACAGATTCTTCTTCTTCGTCTTCTACATCTACAGATTCTTCTTCTTGTTCTTCTTGACTGATTTTTGCTCAAGAAAGAAAAAAAACAAGACCACCTGATTTTGCAATTTTGTTGATTGGATTTCATTCGTGTAGCAGTGGGAATTACTTTACAACTCATTCCATTGTTCTTCTTGTTCTTATTCTTCGTCCGCCATTGTTGCTCAAGAAAGAAAAAAACGTGACCAACCCGTTTTTGTAATTTTTTGACTGGATTTTGTTACTGCAGCACTAGAAATTACTTGGGAGTGGTGGTTTTCGCTAATTTGGTAAGTATCACAATGCTCTTTTATTTTGATTTTTCACCTGAGTATAAATCTACTGATTTTCCAACAACTTACAGTTGCTGTTGTAGTTGTTGCAACTTCTACAACAGATTGTGAAGTTGTTGGAGTCAGCTTCAGTTTTTGTCTGAAACAGAACCCAAAAAACTGAAGCCATGTCCAACAGATTATTGACTTGCTGCAACAAATGTATTACTTGTTGCAGCAAGTCTTCTACTTGTTTCAACAACTCAGCAATCTGTTAGACATCTTCAATAGTCAGAAACATTACCCCAAAAAAAGTAAAGCTGGTTCCAACAGATTAGTGAGTTGTTTCAACAAGTATTACACTTGTTGCAACAAGTAATACACTTGTTGAAACAACTCGACAATCTGTTGGACATCTTCAACAGTCTTGAAACATTACCCCAAAAAAACTAAAGCTGGTTCCAACAGATTAGTGAGTTGTTGCAACAAGTATTACACTTGTTTCAACAAGTAAT
>MCJB01027443.1:0-10161 GCA_002018475.1 Nicotiana obtusifolia
CAAGAGAAGACTTTTAAGGGATTATAAACTCAGTTATTTCACCCTTATTTCAGACCTTCAAAACCAAATTGAACCCCTGCAACCCCTCCCCAAAAATCCCACACAAACCCTAATCGATTTTCCCTCTCTTTTAAGTTCTAATTGGGGGTGAAACCTAGAGTTTGAAGAACCAAGGAAAGGGCTGAGTTATCCAACAAGTAAGGTAAGTTTACTGCTCTCTTTCATACGTTTTTTCTCCTGTGAATTCATGGCAATTCGTTTTATACATGTAAGAACTCACAGTACGGTGATCGGAAGCCGTGAGTTCGAGTTATTCACTTGTAGCGGACTGTTTTATGGACTGTTTTGTGTTGCTGTTGGGCTGCGTGTTTTACTATTGTTTTGTGGAGTTCTGGAGGAAGAAGGGTGTGGAGAAACACCATATAGATTTAGGGTTGTGGGCTGATAGTTCTTCGTAACATTTTCGGGTCGTTTGACACAACTACGGTGGCCATCGTATGTATGAAGTGATTATCTTGTGCGTGGACTGTTTTGGGAGGCTCAATATGATTATTATCGATATTGTTTGAGCTGTTTGGTGATTGTTTTGAATTGTGTGAAGTCATATATATAGGGGAGGTTTTGTCCGTTTCATCGTAAAATAGGTTGTCGTCGATACATAATAGTTATGACGCTTAAATGATAACGATAGTATCGTTTCTCTTATTATAGACTAAGGAGTTGTGACAGTTGCATAGCTTGAGATTGGGGCAGTATATACAAGGTATGTGAGGCTATCCCTTTCCTTCTTTTGCACGACTCCGATGGTACATGATGTAATGAACGAGCTTCCAAAGAAACTCTATTCTTAGAAGCTAGCAGTACTTACATTGTTTCCCCTCTTATGGAATGATTGACGTTGATGTTGCTTCTATTGTTCTTATGCTATCAATGTTGTTGGTACTTCCTGATTCTTATAAGGTTCATGGTGAAGATTTAGTCCTAATAACGTGTACAGAGGATACCAACCTTACGTCACTCCAAAAGGCTTAGAACGTATTTTCATGAGTCGAGCATGCATTATATATATGTATATATTTTACTCTACCGAGCCGCGCTATAGTCGGCCGGGTAAGGAACCTATTGTGCAACCACTAATAAGTTGAGTTTTACCGAGCTCCACGTGGCCGGGTACGATTCTACCGAGCCTTATAATGGCCGGATACATTTTTACCGAGCCTATTACCGCCGGGTATGATATGATGATGATGATGCCCACAGAGGCATATGTTTTAAAAGTTTATGAATGTATACATATGTATCATGCATTTCATGTCAGTAGCCCTCAGAGGTACCCAGATGTTACAGGTTGTATATTCTCTATCCCTGCTTACATTACTGTTCGTACTTATGGTTCCCTGCCTTACATACTCAGTACTTTATTCGTACTGACGTCTTTTTATTGTGGACGCTGCATGTCGTGCTGCAGGTCCTAATAGACAGGTAGGTACAGCTCCCCCACCACAGTAGGCTGTCCAGTTCAACGGTGATTGGCGAGATCCCTTCTCTGGACTTATCGTGGTCTGGGTATGCATTTTTGTTATAGACATTATGGGTATGTCGGGACCCTGTTCCGACTATGTTGCAGTACTTATGTTCCTTTAGAGGCTCATAGACAAGTGTCGACTCATGTATAGTTTGATATGCCTTGTTGGCCGGTTTTTGTTGTATAGTCTTTCATGGTAGCATGGTAGCTCGTACCTTATATATAATTTCTTGATTGTCTGGTCATCCCATGTTATGTATGTTCATGCCATCATATTTTATTGTTGGTTGTCCATGATCCATGTCTACCATTTATATTGATCTCGTCAGCTCTAAAAGCTAATAAAGAAGGTTAGATAAAATGCACGTTGGTGCTCGGCAAGTATGGTCGGGTGCTAGTCATGGCCCTCCAGTTTGGGTTGTGACAAGTACAAGTACAAAGAATATCCATAGAATATTTTCTTTAATATCTTGTTTTGAGAACTAGCCGTGACAGCTTCATCTACGGTGCTCGACCTCGACCATGATTGACATCTCGACCACGGCACATGTCGACTTTTCGGTTATGAACTTTGCTACTTCTTGGTGCCCCTCAACTAACGACAGCTCGAGAACTCTTTGCTTAATATTATCTTATTTTAAATATTCTAGGGCAGATTTTGACCCATACAGTTAGTCCCTCCGCTTATTGAGGTCGGCCTCAGGCGGGCTTGATGAGTGGATTAAATTCATTGTGGTTGGAATGATTGGACGAACTGATCGGGTCACGGTGATTGAGGCGAACTTGCAACCTGGCCCTTCGTGAGCAGCAAATTTTGGAGTTGTGTTGTCCATAAATCGAAATGACGTCATGACCTCACGCATCATCATGACGCGTATTCCCGATGCATCACTTCGTTTTGTGCGGGACTCCTTATTGGTCCTGCCGCTTCGATTCCGATGCCAGGTGATGATGATGCAATTTCTCGATTCTGACGCCTGAATTCTTATAAATAGGGATGTGAGTGTGCAATCCCAAATTTTACAGACTTCCTGCATCGAAACCCTATATCTCCTTCTTCTTTTTCCATTATTGTGCATATTTTCCTTTCGTTCCAGCGATCCTTATTGTCTTTAATCCTTTGTTGTTTAATACCTTCCTCTATCTCGTTGAAAACATGTCTAATGTACATTATGAGTCCAGCGAGGGGAGCGACGCGATCCCACTAGCGATGGTGTTTCCCCCTCATACGGAGGATGTTTCCGCAACCATCGAGAACGAAAACTTCCCAATGATGGAGGAGATAGTTCCTCGTGACCTTAATATCAGGTCTGACTTCTCAAAACTGCCATAGGCCGACCCCCGAACCTTTAAACCAGCGATGACGGAGGCTGATTGGCCTCCCCAACCACATCGAATTGATCCTTGCCGGGTGGAATGCGTTGCAGGTTCACCGTCCTGGGTATTGCGCCTTCTACGCCTACCTCTTACACGTCAGCTATACTCTTCCTCTTTATCTGCTAGCGGAAGAGTTTTGTTGCTACTGCGGCGTTTGCCCGACTTAACTAGCGCCATACGTTTATACACTCTTAAGGATGCTAACCAAGTTTGCGGAGCTGACCAGGGTCGAACTCACACTCCGTCATCTGACGCACCTGTTCACTCCCAGCTTTTATAGGGGGACGCTGTTGAATCTCCGCCACCGAGAAGGTAAGTGCTTGGTGGTGAAGATGGATGATAAGGCTAACCGCCAATTCTGGCTCAACTTCTTCTTTGTCAGAACTGAGAACAAGGTGGCCAATGCTGGGGGTTTTCCGGAGGCTTGGAATTGTACTCGTAAATACCCGACTTCCTCATTTGTAAGTATCTAATTTCTTGTCGTACTTGGCTGTGGTTATAACCTTCTGTCCTTTTTGTGCAGCTACAGGTTCGCCTCCTCCCTTGGTTGACGATATTTCTGACTGGGCGGGACAACTTCTTCCTCATATCGTGGGGATACGCGAGTTGCCGGGCTTCTTTAACAGATTTGGCCCCCATCTCCCCCCGACCGGTAAGTCATTTTTATCATAGGCTTCCTAGTTGCTTCCCTTTTTGGGTTCGTTTTGGCTGACTTTCTTTTTCCTTTGTTTTTCGCTTGATTTCAACCAGGGGGTCTAGGAAGAAGTTGAAAGCTCCCACCCCTGCATTCCGAAAGAGGAAAAACGCAAAGGCCTCAGTTTTCGCCCCCTCCTCGACTGTGTCCTCTTTTGCTCGTGCCTGATTCCTCCTTCGACCATTGTTGCCACTGCTCGTGCCTTAGTCCCGCTTGTTGGTGCGTCTTGTCCTGTTCCTTCTTCGACCTCTTCACTATACCATCTTATAAACGAAGACGAGGAGGAGGCGACATCTGGCCAGGAAGATTTGATGTCTCGCAAGAGGAGGTTTGTGGATATTGGTGATGGGGTCGGCCGGGTCGTCAATGTAACTGAAGGTGATTTTACACTAAGCGAGACAACGACCATCGTCATCGGAGACGAGGCCCAACCGATGTATGAAATCCCGAGGTCAGCGGAGGTCGACGTAGGTACACCTCTTCCTTTTGTGATGGCGGAGGCTGAAGGATCAGCTACAGGAATCTTCGACGCTTCGCAGTCGGCGGCGGTCGACTTTGCGTCCAGCTGATAATACTTCCTTGCAGGCGGATGAGGGAGGCAAAGGTGTTGCTGAAGATGGCTATAAGACGGGCTTAGACATTGACGTTGGCGATCTAAAGAAGAAGGAGGAAGGGTTTACCCAACTTGAGGTAAGGTTGAAGGGATCCACGAGGACCATTGCGATCCCCATGGATCGTGATTTGCTGAAAATACGGAGAACATGGTGCCTAGCCTCGGCCCTCTTTGTTTTGAGATAGAGGTCAAGGCTCTTAAAGAATTGGATGACGATACTCTGTCTAGGAGCATCGTTATTCTTGCCCTTAGAGTAAGTGTTCAACGTTTTACTCTTTTTTTTTCTTTTTGCCCTTATTTTTCAGGGTGTCTTCGCTTCTAACTCACTCCTTTTCTTTTTCTGATCGCAGGCGATGATCTTGGAGATCGAGAGTGCCCGAAGGGAGGAGAGGCGTAGGGAGATTTTCATAAGACTGAAGAACAAGTACCTTGAGTATCGGCACAAGTACCGTATATTTCGTCGGCGACTCAAGGAGGGCAGCGACATGCAGGTCCTTCAGGACGAGTTGAAGGAGAAAGATGACGAGCTGGTGAAGTCCATTGAGAAATGCAGTATCCTCGAGGGGACGTTGAGGAGCAAAGAAGAGGAGCATGAAGTCAGCAAGGGCGTGGAGGCCGAGTGCAGTGATCTTCAAGCGCAAGTGGTCGAACTACGCAGGTAGTTGGAAGAATGTTGGCTTCAGCTGGCGGGCCTCAATGGTGAAGATGCTGAGAAGCAGAACGAGCTTGAGAAGGTGATAAGAGAAAAATATCATGCATGAGTTGAGCTGGAATCTAATTTTTAGTACTAATATTTTTTCTTTCTTTGCAGGAAATAATTAATGTTGGAAATGTTGGAAATTACTCTAGGACCTATTTTTAATTAAATAGGGGGAATTATTCTCTTGAATATTTCTTTCTATTTTCTTATTTAATCCGCAAGAATATTTTCGTTGTCAGTACTAACTCCACTATGGAGTAACTTTTCTTGTGTTGGGAGAATGATGGATCTTAATATTTTTATATAATAGTAGATATTATCCCTCAATTTCACATGTTTGAACTGAAATTTTTTTCCATTTAAATTTTATCTGCTTTTTAGTTAGGTGTTATTTAATTTGTTAACATCTATCTATTTCGTACTACATATTAACTTCTTACTAATTCTGTAATCGAAAGAGGCGGAAGAGTAATATAGTTAATTTTGGTATTGATAGATCTTAACTTTTATTTAGCGACATCTAACTCTTACATGTTAAAATTGATTCTACACTTATTTGTAATCGAAAGAGGCAAATATTGTATTAATCAGTTATAACAAGTAGGGTAATCGAAAGAGACTTACTAATAAAAGCAACTTTTAGTTTAAGCATATATTTCTGGCTCTTTAATATTACTATTTTGGCGATTAATTTGTATAACCAAGAGGATTGCAATTAATTGTTCAACTTAAGTAATAATATATAAATATAATCGTGAGAGGCATTTATATATTTGTGAGAAATAGAAATTGAAGGATAATTTTATCTATTGTATAATAGAAATATTAAGTGAAGTTATGATCCCAACACTTTTTTATAGATTTGTGAAAAACAAAATATTTTCTATTGCTTTATTCATGCATTTTTAGTTAGTTAATTCACAACTCAACTCTTCCTGCTTTTCTCAAATAGTATTTAAAACAAGAAACGTTTGTATAATATATAAACCAATCTCTGTGGGTTCAGCATCTTTCTATACTATAATTTAACAGAGTACGAGTTTAAATTTTATACACGCTAGACACTCGTCAGAAGGCAGAGTCTTTTTGCTTGGACGTTCAGAGAAAATTGGAGATGCTTGAGCTAGCGAATAATGCCCTTCATGCCGAGCGGGAGAACAACCAATCCATGGCGAAAGCTAAGGAGGACCGATTAGAGGGGAGGGTCATAGAGCTGGAGAAGGATAACGCCCTCCTTCATGGTCGGGTGGTCGCATTGGAATCTGAGAAGCCTCAACTGCTTGCGCAGCCCTCTTTTTCTCACACTTCGGAATTTCCCAACATTCCTCGGCCATTGTATGAGGAATGGATTCACGCCGAAGCTCAACTGGACGTATATCGAGATTTGCATAAGGAGGGATCCGTTTCCGAGGTCGCCCTTGAGGATGTTCGTGTTAAAGCCCGTGAAGCTCGAGTTGCTTGTGGGTATGATCCCGCCACGCCTGAGGATGATGAGGGCAATGATGAAGGTGCGGATCGGCTTGAAGAGAACGCTTGGTACGACGCTGCTTATCTTGAGGGTGAAGGCGGTGAAGGTGGGGGTGATCAAGGTGGCGAGGATATTAATTGTCAAGGCGACGAAGGCGCAGAAGATCACAATGATGGTGATCAGTAGTTTTTCTTCTCTTTTTGTAAACTTTTGTGTATTTTTTTGGCGGCGTCTCCGTGAGCCTTTGTAAAAAGTGTTTTTAAGTATGAAATGCCAAAATTGTTCTTTGCGTCTGCTTCTTTTCCTGTAGTTTATTTTCTGTACTTGTATGTTTTTTGTTGCTGTTGTTTGGCTACTTGGATCTTTCGTTAGACTGCGGTCAAGGATTATTAGATGTTTGCTCGAACAAAGTTGAACATAGCCTGAGTTTAATTACGACCAAGGGCCAGTGCGTGTTCGTTCGGACAAGGTCGAACGTAACCTAACCTTAATTATGGTCGAGGGCCAGTAGGTGTTAGTTCGAACAAGGTCGAACATAACCTAAATTTTTATTATGGCCGAGGGCCAATAGGTGTTAGTTCGAACAAGGTCGAACATAGCCTAACGTTTATTATGGCCGAGGGCCAGTAGGTGTTAGTTCGAACAAGGTCAAACATAACCTAACTTATATTATGACCGAGGGCTAGTAGGTGTTAGTTCAAACAAAGTCGTGAAGAAAGAACATAACCTAACTTTTATTATGTGAAATATTGTGTCATTTTACGTGAGATAAAATGTTAAATAAAAATTTCATGTATTAGCAGTAGAAACAATTTATATAGTGGCTAAGTAGGTTTTTGGATATAAAAATTATAATATTTGAAAAAAAAAAGGTATTTGGAACTAAGTTGAAAAATGATATTTGGAATTTGAAATTATATTTGGACATGCATTTCACTTGAAAAAATATTGCAGTTTTGTGAGTAGGAAAATTTTATTTTATTTTTTGAAAAAGTGGTCAAAACCACTTTTTGATTTTTGAAAAATTTATTTTCGATTTTTTTTTTAAAACTTGCAAAATTTTATGGACAAACACATTTTTAAGAAAAAATAAAAAAACTAATTATGTTTTTTATGGACAAAAGGGTCCTAGAATTACTTTAAACCAAGGCGTCTTGTTTTGGTAATAAAACTAAAATTTTAATACAAATACATGATTGGTGTTATATAATAAGAAATCTTAGTAATTTTTAATTTATTTTGTTAAATAAAAGTGGGGGACAGATTGCAAGTACTGTAGCTCCTTTTTGGTCGGTGGCTTCTTCTTGTCAAGTCATTTCACTCAAATCTTTTCTTTCTATTGGGAAATAGATCTGAGTATATCTGACGTATACAAAAGTTGAAGAATTTTCACAAATCCGTTAAAATGGCAAACACACTATTTATATTTAAAAGAAGAACAAAATGAAAATTCCATAAATGTCAAGGAAATAAAAGTGAAGAAATGATATTTTATGCTATACTTTCTCCTTTTTATTGAAGTGTACGTGAAATTAAAAAAAAAAACAGTCCCGTACACAAAACATCTCGTGTTCACTTAAGGTTTGAGGAAGGATCGCACTCCAAGTGAATATGATGTAGGCAATTTACTTTAATACAAGTATCAGTAACTGATTCCACAACTCGAATACGTAATCAATATGTCACACAAAAATAATTTTACTTTTGCTTCAAGATTCAAAGCATACGTGAAGTATTCTTTTAAATTTGGGTTGAATCATAAATTTGAATATTTTTTTAATTAATAGGAGTAACTAAAGTAAGAGAACATGCGATTAATATATGATTTTTGGTAAAGAACCCTCAAATGAGTTTGGAATCAAGTTTTAATATTTTAAAAAAACACTTCATAAATAAGCTAGATATTATATAATTTTTTTGTTAAGGGGAAGGTGGGCCATGGCCATTACTACCGTTATATCCCTATCAAAAACTTTAGAAAAGCTTTCAATTTTCTAAAGCTATACGTGGATATTAGAATCCTACGATAATGACTTGTTTTGATTATGACAACTGATTAAAATATATGTTATTATCTCTTAAGTGATGTTGCGCAATAAACATTTTAGAAATACCAATAAAGATTGTGGTGCTTTTATTCTTAATGCAGGGTTTCGGGTTCGAGTCTTGGATATAAAATTATTTTTGTTAGAGAACATTTTACACCTTACATCACACCCTTAAGTAGTACGGTTTTTCTCTGAATTCTAGTTAAACGCAAGATGGTTTGTGCACGCCGTCTTTTTTTTTTTTTTTCTTTTTTTTTTTTTACTTTACTCCATATATAGAAGAAGAAACCCAATAACCGCCACCCTAGCACTTAAATTAAAAATCGTATGTGGAGGTTTTATATATGCATAATTTATGTATTATATATGTATATTGTATATAATTACTTAATCTATGCATATCATATATGGCTAGAAAAAATAAACAAAGTAACAATAAATATGACCGACTTGTGTAAAGATCCCTATATAGAACTATCATGTTCGAATTTAACCGGATCTCAATTTAATATCGGATACCAAGTAAAAAAACTTTTTTCTTTTAGAAATAATTGGTAAGGTCAAACCACCAATTGACCACTATAGAAAATGCTTGCTACTTTAGCATGCTTAATTAAGCCTTGATGGGGTTTGATAGTGATATTCAATTATTCATGCTTTTTATTTTCTTTTATTTACCTTTTAGGAAGTAACTACAATAACATGCCAACATTTCAAATATATTTAACAAAAACAATTTTTATTGTCATTATACTTGGGTGTAATTTTGGTTCATCGTTATAATAAAACGCTCTCTTTTCTTCGACGCTAGATGCTTCTATTTTTTATTCATAGATCATAAATTAATATTTTATTAGGTGAGAATAAATCAATTCTCTTCTTTTTCCGTGAGAATATTGATCTTTAATAACATGAAGAAAATTGATATGAGCCTTAGAGCAACATTAAAGTAGTTTTCGTATAACCTATATGTTACGAGTTTGAATCTTGAAATCAGCCATCAATACTTGCATTGGAGTAGGCTGCCTATATGACATCTCTTGGGGTACGATCAGAGGCGAACCTATATTATCAAGTGAGGGGTCACCGACACCCGTAAAATTTGGCAAAATTTCCATGAATATATGTATATGATTTTAGAAAATACTAATATATTAGTAGTGACACCCTGTATACAAAGTAGATTTTGGTTGAAAGCAAAAGTGCACTCTCGACCTTCAAATTCTGAATCCGCCTATAGGTACGACCCTTCTTCGGATCCTGCATAAACGCGTAATGCTTCGTGTACTGGACTGTTTTTTTTTAATAACTTGAAGATAATTACGATCCCTTAGGCATGTTAAAACCCCATGATAGGTGCAAATGAACTTGTAAAAGAGATATATCAATTATATCAAGTTTTTTACTTAGGAGTGTACTTATAATTAAAAAAATAAGCAAATGACTAATAAGGACAATAAAGATGGAAGTTTTCATTGGTCAAATCAAAGTCAAAACATATATTGCTATAATATTTGGCGCATGAGAGCCAAGGCGGATTGTGTAGCTATGAAAGGGACCACGCCACTTCCCTTTTAAAACATAAAAACTATAGTATATATCATAAAATAAAATAAATTAATGAGGATACGAATATTCGAAATTGCCAAGTTGTATAATGATGGCCAAGTAATTAACACACAAATTCAACATGTAAAACAAAGTTGGTTAATTATTGTCTCTTTCACTCCCCCCCC
>MCJB01027443.1:10186-70825 GCA_002018475.1 Nicotiana obtusifolia
CCCCCCCTCTTTTTTTTTTTTAAATATCAATTTAATGATTATTTTAAAAAAAAGAAAAATGATTGAACCGAATTAATTGAACGCTTAAAATTAAACACGATGTAATTAAAATTACATGCTCGTATAAAGTAATAATAAGTATCATTTTTAGATTTGGTTTATATGTATTATAGTGTAAATATTATTTTACGTAATTAATAATTTCTAATATGTAATAGCAGATTAGTTACTATATTTACTAAAATACAATTAAATATGAATTAAAAAAGCCTACTACTATTTAATTATTGGAGATTTTACCATACTTTTTGTAGCTTGGCTTAACGACACTAAATAATTTAAAGTATGACTAAGCTACCCCATCATAATTAAACATACTTTTTCAGGTACTTTGTCTTGTAGTTGTTCCAAATCAAATGGTTAATACTTAACCAAGATTATTCTCTTCCGTTTAACGCAATTATACCTCTATCTAAGTCACTTTCTTTTAGTATCTTTCTTTTTCCTATTTGGATATAAATAATATCTTAGAGTGGTCTATAAAACTATCATAATAGGGTAAGAATGAACATTTAGGGAAGTTAATTTGGTCTTTTCGGGGGCGGATCTACGTTTTACGTACCGAGTGCTGAAGCATCCATTAACCCCGACGCAAACTCTGTATAATTATATAAAAAATACAGAGAATATTGATATAAAGAACTAGCAAGTACCCATTAAACAAAAAGCCTTCTGGGTGCTTTGGTAGAAACTTTTCACTTAAGAGAGTGAGCACCCACGACCTTAAAATCCTGGATCCGTCACTGGATCTTTTTGTAGGGGAATTTTGTATGGGGTGAATGTTATATCGATGTAATTGAGAGAAAGTAATTAGAATAAGGAAATTTGGTAATACAAGTTTAATTTGTTTTTAAATTGAACATGGAAATAAATTATTGGCATGACAATTATTAATCCTATTTATCAAAAAGTAATAAAAGAATAATCAAACTATTATAAATTCCCTTTTTAATGCCCAATATAAGAGAATGAGAAAGAGGAAGAATATAGTGAGAAGAGGATTGTATCTACATTTATACAAGGCAAAAGCTCTCTATAAATGAGCTACTATTCAATTGGTAAACTAAGATCTAAAAGTCATATTTATATAGTAGATCATTAGGAGGGAAATAAATTCCCACTTGGTTTACAAATTATACTTTGATCAAGCAAGTAAATAAAGCACTTTTATGCATACCTCAACTATGTTGGAAGTAAGATGTATTAGCAATAATAGTAGCTCTTTTTTTTTTACTCGGTATCTGATACCTACTTTGAGGTCTCTCCTTCAAGCTTGGCAAGGAGAGAGGCGTATAGTCTCTAAAACCTACTTTGGGGTCTCTCCTTCAAGCTTGGCGAGGCGAGGGGAGGGGCGTATGGACCACTCCTTTCAAAGTATCACAAAAGGTTGTTGCACCCAGTAGCAAAGCAAACCACCAGAATCAAAGTCACTGTTTTCATTCCTAATGCTCGAAACAGAGACCTTTGATTACGCTTTGAGGAATCTTATTCATTCTACTATATTTTTTTGTGGCGCATTAATAGTAGTTATTATTATTCCCGTGTAATATACAACAATTAAAACCCAATAACAATAATAACATGTCTCGCATATTTCTACAATGTAGAGTCCGTAGAGAGTAATATATACATAGATCTTACTGTTATCTTGTGAAGGTAAAAAAATTATTTTCGATAGAATCTCGGCTCAATACATCACATTTTCTTTCTATTTCATTTTTTTTCTTAAATTTATTAGAATATGGTGTGTGTGTGTGTGTGTTTGGTGGGAGAGGGGGGGTGGGTCTAGGTGTGGGTGGTTCAAAGGGGTAGTAGGGTGTGGGGGTGTGTGGAAAACATGAGAAAGAGAGAGAGAGAATAGTACAGCTATGGGTGTGCATTCTATTGTCTTTTGTACTGTCTAGTGAAATGTAATGGAACAATTTTTTCCCACTTTTTAATGCTTAGCTGGAATTAGCGGAACACAGCTGTCATTATGGTACGGTCCGCAGCATAACCGCACCTTCCAACGTCGCCGTTTTTCCACATATTTCCTTTTTTTTTCCTTCTGAAATTTGCTGTCTTTTACCTACCCACCCCCAAATGTCTATTTTATCCAAGACTTTTTAATTAATGACACTTTAGTCCCTCCTTTTCATTTGATATGAATTTCATCAAAGTGGAATCACTTTGTTTGTTCTCTATATAAAAAACTTGTAGGGATGGGAGGGACCAAAAAATTTATTTTGTAAATTTACTCAATTGCCCTCCTTTTGATTCACTTTTTATTATTCGTTGAAAATAGAACATTTTGTTATAAATGCAACCTACTCCATATAAAAGATCATAAATTTACAAATCCTTTACATAGATTTGAGTGAAAGATTTCATTAAATGATCAAATCATGTACATAGATCTATATATGGAATTATTAGCCGACGGCATTAATTTAGATTAGGTTTAATTTGGTCTACCCTATTTATTTGGATTTGATAGGTCACTTATAATAGAAAATCTAATATGGAGATATTAAATGAATATAAATCTTAAGTGAAAAATTAAATGTGGGGTTTAAAATAAGAAAAGTTCAATAAGATAATACTCGCAATTAATATATAGTTATAATGATCAATTCCATATGATGGTAAAATAGGATTATAGATATGTATTTCTTAAATTTATAAAGGATTTACGTAGATATACGCTTGAAGGCGATGGTCTAAATATTTATTCCCTCTGGTCCATATTAATTTTTTGGATCTCTTATCGTATTGACATAAGGATCATGTGTTTAGTGTCAAGTAACAATATTCTCAAGTACGGGGTTCAATACAAGTTAAAAATGAATAAGTAGAATAAGCCTGTCATTATATCATACTCTTTAGAATTTTATAAAATTCACATAAACTTATTACGAAAAAACTCATATTTATTAGAGCCAAAAGTATTAATTTAAACAGTATTGTAATTATTAGAAGTTCAAATATAATCGTGTATGCATGACTATAGTAATTCATTTAACTAATATAACTAGTTTAAATGAATGACAAGATACTAATGATTTTCATTCATATGTAGCAAAAAGATATATACATAGATCTTAAAACGTAAATTTTGTTAAAATTGTCAATGCATGAACAAGATGGGTTTTAGGCCTCCGTGGCTTTTACAATGTGGGAATTAAGAAAATATCTTTTTTAGATCTTTTACATGTAAAAGATAGATATCTCATGTGTAGAAGCAAATCTCTCACGTGTAAAAAAGGAGATAGGCTCATAAAACTAAAAACAAGTTTGTAATTGGCCACAAAACCATTTGATCCGGACAAGATTCACATGCCTAATTTGTTCAATTGGTACACTAATAAGATCATTTAAACTATTTATTCATTATTCAAAATGTCTCTCTTTAATCATATTCAAACTCAAATTCAAAAAAAAAAGAAGACCTAGTCATATTCCTTTCAACTATCAAGGAAAATATAGAGTGAAAAGCAAAAACTTTTCTAAAAGAACAAAATAAAAAACATAAGGTAATAATTATGTAAATTTCAAAGCACATATATCAATAAAATCTTTGTTATTCACAAGTCAACAATTTAATCATATCAAAGTTCAATTCAAACAAGTCAAAAGAATAGTCACATAGCTTTCCACTTATGGAAAAAAGAGAAAAACAAAAGTCCCTATCACAAAACTTAGTCAAATTTAATCAACCAAAACTTTTCAAATAATTAAAGTAATTCAAAAATTCCATTCACAATGGCAAAACCGTAGATAAACGTCAACCTGGTGCCTTAACTTTACACAAAACATCAAAAAATAGTAAATTCTTTTCCCCATTTCACGATAATAGTCAAAAAAGAAGCGGTACAAATCTGCCATTTATTAACTTCACCCAGGGTAAAACGGTCTTTATAAATCACCTATAAATATCTGAAGTTCGCTTTCACATACACCCCCTACACACACACTCAGTACAAAAGCGCAACACCGCCCTTCTTTCTCTCTCTCCCTTCACTCTTTCTCTCTCTAGTATTTCTTCAAACAACTGGTCGTCGCCTGAAAAACATCCGTCAACGAAGCCGGAAATAATCCGTCAACATCGTCGTTGCCGGATATTGCCGAAAACCTCGCCGGAGATTAATCCAACGGATAAACTGTTTTACAGTTTCACTTTTAAGCAAAATCTCCGTGCTTCTGGCCACATCAATAGAATAACGAAGTTCTCAGCCGTTGACGGTGGCGGGACGTACGACAGAATAGGCGGTGACAGTAAGTTTCAGTTTTCACTATTGGATAACGACATCACTCACGGCGCTGATTACCGGAAAGTACGCCGTTGTTTTAGTTTTGGAAACACTGAGCTGTGTGTTTATTGTGTGTGTGTCATCGGGAAAAGGAAACGGCTCTATTCCGTCGGACGACGCCGTTTAAGTGATTTTTATCAGCGAAGGTGTTGTGTTTTGATTAAAAGGAGGGAGTTTTAAATTAAACGGGGTATTTGATTTGAAACGGTGTCGTATTTATACGTAAAAATGGTTTGACTGATTTATTCTCGAAACGGGAGAAAGACAGAAGAAAAAGCACAAATAAAAAGAAAAATAAACGGTGTCGTATGGGGAGGTTAGCGGTGGGGATATCGGCGGGGTTTGCGGTGGCGGCGTGTATTGTGGCGGCAGCTATGGTGGGTAAGAGGGTAAAAAGGAGGAGGAAGTGGAAGAAGATGGTGAAGGTTCTAGAAGAACTGGAAGAGTCGTGTGGTACACCCGTGGGTAGGCTAAAGCAAGTAGTGGATGCTATGGCTGTTGAAATGCACGCTGGACTTGCCTCTGAAGGCGGGAGTAAACTCAAGATGTTGCTTACTTATGTTGATAAGCTCCCAAATGGGTATACATATTTACAATAAAGTTTCAACTTTGGTTTTCATACTGATTGCATTTCGTTATTGTTTTTGGTTTGGTATACTCCCTCCGTTCATTTTATGTTTGACGGGTTACTGGATTTAAGAAAGAAACAAACACTTTTGAAACTTATATCTAAAACGCAGCATAGACATTTGTGATAGCTATAAATCATCTCATCAAGGCTAAAATGAAAATTTTAATTGTTTCTAAAGATAGAAATGTGTTAAATTGTTTCTAAATATAAAAAGATGTTAGACTATAAAAGAAAGCATATTACATGAAATGGGATGGAGGGGGTATAACACATTCACTAATTCACTCGGCAACTTCAAGTACGGGGAACTTTAGTATATCCATGTCATGTTTTTCTTTCGTGTGAGATCAGTCAACCATCCCTTTGGCTGAAATAATTTGATTTGTGCTGATTGCCTAGCTGTTACGTTTTCTAAAATTCATATGGACATTTGCGTATACATATGAATGCTTCTCTTATCTGTTTCCTTATGATTAATATGTTCTTAAATTCATTCATTAGCCACGCTTGCTCGCTGTGTACTGCTAGTGGTAATATAGACAAAACGTTGAGAGGCTTTTTTTGTCGGGGCACGGGGTTTTACAACTGTGTGCATCTGCAAGGAGGCCGTATTTAAAAGATTGTGTTATGTGGTATGTAAAAGATCTTTTGTCTTTTATGGTTGGCTAGGTGTGTGCATGGTTTTGCTATTTTGGATGTATTATGTGGTTAGAGTCGTGAAGTACGAGGAACAATGCAATGCTCTCTTTGTTCAACTAGTTTGATCACGATACAATTTGGGAACAATAACAGTTGATTTGTTATTTTCCTTCTGACAATTAATGGGCTCTATTTTAGTGCTCTGTATATACTTATCATTTTGCCTTCTGATTTTCCAAAGAGTGTTTTGTGTAGATGATATTGGATAGCAGGTTCATTTTGATCGATGATAATAGTTTTACTAGATAACGACCTTGAAAGCTGGAGTAATTGATTCAATCTAATTTTGCTTCTCTTGCTTGTTTCTTTTTCCTTATATAACCCCTTTGATTTGCATGTGCACTTGACTAAGGAATTTTCACTTAGTATTCATCATGAAAATTAGCCACTGGAATATTACTAAGTAATCTTCTGTTTTTATTGGATATTTAATATCTTCCATTTTCTCCTTGAGCGTTGACATATACTCCACAGGGATGTTTTTTAAAACATGAGGACGTAGTAATAGGGAAAGATTTACTCATCAATCCCTAAAAAGGTAATTGGAATATAATTTTCTTCAAGAAAAAATTCAAATGTACATCAAAAGATTGAGGCTTTTCAAATTGAATCGCCACTTGAGCTAGTGAAATACATTCCTTGCTATAGCCTGCAGTTATAATGTTTGCTGACAGGTGGATACTTTGTTAATTATCTCTAATGGTCATATTCTTTTTGTTGTTTGATAACTAACCTTGGGCTTTTCTTTTAGGAGGGAAAAAGGAACATATTATGCTCTGCACCTTGGCGGTACGAATTTTAGAGTCTTGAGAGTCCACTTAGGAGGCCAAAGGTCTGCTATTCTTGGACAAGATATAGAACGACAACCCATTCCGCAACATCTAATGACTAGCACAAGCGAGGTGGCCGAGATTGAGCCTCTAATGTTCTGTTATCTTTTTGCAAATAACAAAATTACATTTGATTTGGTAGAGATCAACGTAGTCTTTATCCTTTTTCCTGTTATTATGTGCAGGATCTCCTTGATTTCGTTGCGTCATCATTAAAGGACTTCATTGAAAAGGAAGGTAATGGCTTGGAGCAGCCTTCACCCAGGAGGAGAGAACTTGGCTTTACATTTTCATTTCCTGTGAAGCAAACTTCCGTCTCATCTGGCATTTTGATCAAATGGACAAAGGGATTTTCGATTGAAGACATGGTTAGTTTGCAGGAGTCTTTGCCTTTTGGATTCTATATAATGTAAAGTTGTAATTATGTATCATTATCTTTCATAAAAAAGATTGTAATTATCATGCGCGGTGTCACCTACTTTCCTTTTCAGTGCTTCTGGGTCTCTTTTTTTTGTGCTGCATGTATTACTCGTAGTCTCGAACTAAATTTTATGACCATGCAAAGCTAAGAGCTAGAAAAGTGTTTTCGTATCTGACCCAGTCAAGATTGCCTTTATATTAAGTGACTACATGTCAGATGTAGCTATCATTGATGTGAGTATGTACTGTGGATTTATTAACCAATGCATGCCCTTTATTCTTTTAAGATCATTAATATGTGGTTGTCCATTTCTGATAGATCCTTGTTTCTGGTTTTATTTTTCTCGTTATTTTTAGATTGGAAGAGATGTTTCTGAATGTCTACAACAAGCAATTGCTAGAAAAGGTCAAGATGTGCGGGTGGCAGCATTGGTGAGCATTTTCCTTTCCCAGTTTCTTGCTTCTTTAAAACTTCTGTTAAATGGACATGTTTCTTGCTCATGTTTGTGAGATTTACTCTTGGGTACTTATTAGCTTCCCGTAGACCATGCCATCCCCTTGTTTTCACCTTCAGATGTAATTTAAAGCCATATGATATGAGGCTTTTACCTTCTATTCATGTATCGTGCCATATAATAGGATAGTTAATATTAAAACTTTTTTCAGTGATACTGATAAAGAAAAAGGGAGCTTGTTTCAATGGTGAAGCTGCACAATTAGACGTCTAACACTTTATCTTTGTCAGTGTATTAACTACTATATTATTATAACGAATGTAATGGGCTTGTATTTGGAAATTCACTTTTTTCTACTATGAGCTACCTCACCTTCTTTAAGATTTCAGTCCAGGTTGATGCTGGATTATCCAGTTTAGAAGATGCCGGAGACAGGTGATTTACTGAGGATGATTCAGTTCTCTGGGGCATCTGACGTTATCATTAACTTTATGTAGTATTAGGAGACAATGTAGTTGGTCCTGAATTCCAGTGTCAGAACGATAACCTTCTCTACAATCTGGAAAATCATTTATCCTCATCAGTTTAAATGTCTTTCCTTCTATAGAAGTTTCAGTTGTTTTTCTCCGCTCCCTTGTATGATATAGTTTTCTCCTTCAAATTTTGATTGAGGATTGATTAGTTTTAGCTCTTGAGTGCAATGGCTGTTAGATTTTATTAATGCTGCATTATTCCTCAGATAAATGACACTGTGGGAACTCTAGCTCTTGGACATTATAATGATGAAGACACAGTTGCCGCGGTAGTAATTGGGACCGGCACTAACGCATGCTATTTGGAGCGGGCAGATGCAATTATTAAGTGCCAAGGTCTTTTAACAACATCAGGAGGCATGGTATATATGCTTTGCTTCATTTTTCATATTTTTGTAGTCTCAGTAGTTTATACTTTATATAAAGGTTTTGCTTACTTGTCTTCTTACTTTCTGCAAACATAGGTAGTCAATATGGAATGGGGAAACTTTTGGTCATCTCATTTACCTAGAACCTCATATGATATTGACTTGGATGTTGCTAGCCCAAACCCAAATGATCAGGTAAAGTTTTTGTCCATTGGACACTCGGTGAATATTATCTTACTCAGCAGCAAGCATCATATCAAGGATTTTGCTGCAGGGTTTTGAGAAAATGATATCAGGACTGTATTTGGGAGACATTGTCAGGAGAGTACTCCTTAGAATGTCGCAGGAATCAGATGATTTTGGACCTGCATCATCAAAATTAGCAGTTCCTTTCGCCTTGAGGTACATACCATGTTTTCTGCTTGTCAGATTTTGGTCATGTAAAGCCTTTCGTTTATCCGAGACTAATTTGTATTGATATATATATGGGATCTCGCTGCATCATCACACTTCTCTGCAATACAATATTTATTAGTTTTACTGGGAATAATGGCAGGACACCGTTGATGGCTGCTATGCACGAGGATGATTCACCTGACTTAAGTGAAGTAGCCAGGATTCTGGGAGAAGTTCTAGAGGTAGACCCTCTTATCTTCCTATCCTTACACTTGGTATTGCAACTTAACCGATTGTGGCATATTACACCTGTCCACTTCTCATTTAATTCTTGGTATGTTGCTTGGTTTCGTACTGTCTGCTTCTTGGGATCTTCGACTTTCAGTTACCTGATGTCCCAGTGAAAGTTCGGAAGCTTGTAGTGAAGGTATGTGATGTAATTACTCGAAGGGCTGCTAGATTAGCAGCTGCTGGTATTGTGGGAATATTGAAGAAGATAGGTCGAGATGGAAGTGGAGGCATAGCTGGCGGAAAATTGAGGAGCGATAGACCAAGTCGGATGAGAAGAACGGTTGTGGCTATCGAGGGTGGTTTATACACAAGTTACACCTTATTCAGAGAATACCTGAATGAAGCGATGAAGGAAATTTTAGGGGAAGAAATTTCCTCGAACGTCATTCTTAGGGTCATGGAAGATGGATCAGGGATTGGAGCAGCTCTTCTTGCTGCTGCAAATTCAGCCTCTGAAGTGGATAGGGTACAGCTGCAGTGAATATAAAGCAAATACCACTATATATACATATCTATACACAGCTTTGTAAATTGTAGAAAATTGTTTCAATATTAAATCCTATCAAATGTAATAGGAAGGTTGTGTATATGTGTCATATATGTTCAAATCTGATGTTATAGTCTAGAATATCCCCATTGTGTTCTTAGAATGAGCATTGGAAGTTGTAGTATGTGAAATTAATGCTATTGTTGATTTCAGTATTTATCCCCTTTCTGTATTTTGTGTATGTAAAGAGAAACAATCTTTTGAAACGTTTCCATTTAATTATTTATTCATTCGTTTATATCTCCAACACAGCCCCCTGTTTCTTTTCCAACTTTTGCAGTTGAGTATGTAACATGGTTTCATGCTTTCACTCTTGTAGTTGTCATTTCCTTTAGGGAGAAAAGAATATATTATGAGGTTTTAAGGAGTTGGAAATAGGGAGGGAGGAAAAGAAGGGGAGAGTGTCTTTGACTTTTGAACTCTCTCTCTATATACATATATATTAACAGGGACGGACCTAGAACATTAAATATGGGTTCCCGGAAATCCAGTAAATCTTGCGTAGATCCTATATTTCTTAAATATTTATAAATATCTAATTGCGAACTCAGTTATTATTACATTTTAATTTGAAATTACGGTAAGAACCATAAACCTCAAATTCTGGATCTGCCTATACACATATATGTATATATGTGGAACATAATAGAACAAAAGAGGCATTCCTTGCAAATTTTAGTCGTTTGGCCATGCAAACTTTTCCATAAGCTGCACATAGAAGTTATACAAGCAATTGAACATAATTCTGCATTCCTTCTCAAAACATGGAAAGTTTGATAGAAACACTTTCTAATAATGTACGACAGAGTACATTTTTAGAAACAAATGAGAGCTAACAAGTCAGAGATAGTTAACTAAACAGGTAATAGTTTAAAGAATACTTTTGTTATTTACTAGGTCTTATCCAGGTGTTGCAAATACATGTACTATTAATGGAGTATTATATTTTCTATAAAATAATAGAAAGCTACATCATAATTGATGAGGAATTATGATTATGGAAACCAAATAAGGGAACAAATACCCGATTAATAATATGAAATTCAATACCAAGATTATTTCCAGGAATTGCAGTGGCAACATCAAAGATTGAGTTCTTACATATTGCAACACATATGTGTACAGCTGAAAAGCACAAAATTATATATTAATAAAGTAGTTTCATCACTAAGAACCAAATAATGTTTATCCCTACAATCTTCCCCTTGCAAATCTGATTTATCCCTGCATGGTACTTGAACCAGCATTCTTCAGCCTACAATACTCAAGTCAAAGCAACTATTAGCAAAATTCAAGAAAACTAAATGTGAACCAAACAAAAAAAAAGGCAGAAGAAAATTTCACTCGTAACTATTTCCCGTTTTTCACATCTTTATGCATAATCATAAAACTTAAAGGTTATAGCAAAATTCCGATCGAGGTGTACCGACCAACGTTGGTTGAACAACAAAAGCAACCAAAAGACCGTCCAAAGCGGACGGAAACTATAAAAAAATATTTTATATTTTTTTAAAATTACATACCGACCGAAATCGGTCGGTATATTGGTCAAACATTTGACCGCAATGGTCAGACTTGCTTATTCGAAGCACTTTTTTGATTACCGACCAACATCGGTCGGTTAGGTGGACCCACATTTTAAAATTTTAATAATTATATTATTATTTAAAATATTTTATAAAATTTATAGTTGAAGTTATCAACCAAAGGAGAAGATTTTACCGACCAATATTTTATAAAATTTATAGTTGAAGTTATCAACCAAAGGAGAAGATTTTACCGACCAACTTTGGTCGGTAGCTGTAGTTTATGAAAAATAACCGACCAACTTCAGTCGGTTCATAGGTCAAACATGGTCAAACTTTTAAAGCACATTAAATTTACTATCTAAATAATATAAATAAAATCCATTAACACTTTATTTTGTAATACAAATAATTAATGCACTAACATATACTATAACAAAGCTATATATAGTTAAAATAGTACAATAATGTGTATATCTATCTATCTATCTATCTATCTATATATATATATATATATAGAGGTATAGTCGCATCTAAGAATGCAAAGCGCTAGGTCTACAAGGTCGGATTTATTTGGGATAGACTTGTGAATCTAATTAGTATATATAATTGATCATCATCAAATATATCTATTTGTAAATTGATTCATCGACTTATAACTTACTTAGATACATCAATGAATATTAAAAACAAAACGTCTCGACCTATATCGATTAATATATGTCATGCATTATTAGTTATGAATGAATGAAATATAAAACAATACTAAGCTTCTTTGATATGTGTATATGTATCATAAGTTAAATAAACGAAAGAAGCTATTAGCAGTAAGTAAACGAGTTAATATAACAATCGACTAAACATATTTAAAATAGAATAATATTGGTTTACCAATTCATCAATTGATCAAATTTTCGTGCGTAGTAATGTATACGTGTGTGATTGATCATCAATTACAATATAATGTATGTTTGTGTGTGTGAAATGACTCATATACTTAATTATAACTTAGAAAATTAACTTAGATAGATGCATACAAAAGGTAAAACGCCTCGACCGATATTTATTAATCTATGTGATTTGTAATTAGTTATAAAACAAATGAATATATAAGACGAAACGTGAAATTCGAATAAAATAAACGTTTCATATATATACCTTTATCTGTTTATTATGATTGATTAATTATATATATGTGTGAATAAAATATATGCCTATAGTTTAATAAAAGTAATTAGTTAAAATAATTATTTATAAAGATTATGCTTATAGTTTATAATTTTTTATTAATAAATATATATGTGAATAATATATATGCTTATAATTTATAATTATTTAAGAAATAATAACTCAAAAAATGAATTTAGTTTTTTGTTTAAAGATAACCGACTGAAGTCGGTCAGTTAACTATGGTCAAACACAGTCAATGGTCACTTAAGTATACTGACCGACTTTACCGACTGAAGTCAGTCGATACCTTTAATTTCAGACCTGAATACGGGGTTTCCCCCTCATTTCTCTTCTTCTCTTCTCAAAATTTTCTAACTCTCACTCGCTTCTCCCTCACTCCCATGGCCGTCGTTTCCACCACTCCTCTTTTCCTTCACACACATCCCATTCCCCGCTCCTCTGTGCCATCCCAAGTCGTCACTGCCCCGCCGCCGCTGCTGCTACTACCTCTACTGTCGCCACTGCCCCTCCTACTCCACCTCCTAAAGTTTTCAGGTTTTGATTTGAACTTACATTGTTTGTATAATTTTAATATTTTGTTAATTAGTTATGGATTAGTTAATTATTGTTTAAATTGATTGTTTAGCTTTGAATTTTATTGAAATATAGGTTTAGGTCTTGCTAAAATTGAATTGAATTGAATTGATTACCTAGAGTATAAATTGAATGTTTAAGTTTGTATTGACTTGAGTAGTTTAGTTAGGAATTGAATGTTTAACTTTGCATTGAATTGAGTTTTTAGGGTTTTGTTCTTGTGAATTGAACTTTTAGGGTATGAATTGAATTGGTTTAGGATATGGGTTGAACTTTTTGGATATGAATTGAATTGGTTTAGGGGTAACTGTTGAACTTTTTGGATAGAGCTTATGTTTTGTGATGTTAATTGAATTGTTTAGAGTATTAATTGAATTATTTAGGATATTGATTGAACTTTTAGGATATGAATTGAACTTTTAGGGGTAATGGTTGAACTTTTTGGATATGAATGAACTTTTGAGGGTAAGTGTTGAACCTATGGGTATGAAGTGAACTTATAGTTTATGTTTAATTGAATGAATCATAATTAATTATATTTAATATAATTTAATTTTGGTATACTTAGTAAAAATTAGTTATCTTAATTAACAAAAAATGATTTAGTTAATTTATAATTGTAGAATAATTAAGTAGTTCTAATACTTATGAAAATATCTCAACTTATTTTTGTTTTATTTGTATAGATGGAACATCGTACTTGGATGTATAATAGGAATTATCCTAATCGGCAGGGATTGAGGGAGGATTTTGTAGAAGGGGTTCATTACTTTATTAGACATGCAACGTCACTTTCATCATACCAAATTAAAGGAGTAATTAGTTGTCCTTATGTCAAGTGCGATTGTCTGAAGTTTAAAAAACCGAAAGAAGTTAAGCTTCGTCTTTATAGGAAGGGGTTTATAGAGAATTACTTTGTGTGGACTAATCATGGAGAGATCGATGGTAGCCATGAAATATTTCATAACATGGTTGTTGGTGAAAGTTGTAGGTCGGTGGAGAATAGGAATCAAGATTCTAGAATTCATGATATGGTTGCAGATGCTTCTGGGAATGAGCCCAATGAAAATGTTGAACAAACTCCTAATGATGATGCAAAATATTTTTATGAACAGTTAGAGGAAGCTATTCGTCCACTACGTGAAGGAAGTCCCACTCTGAGCTGTCTGTTGCGGTTAGAGTATTAAGTATCAAATCTGATTGGAATATTTCTCAAGCGACCATGGACTCTTTGTCACGACCCAAATCTCCCTCCGTAAGATGTCGTGACGGCTAAGACTAGGTGAGACTAACAGCTGCAGAATAACTGAAATAATAACATAATCGGCTAAAACTTAACGACATTAGTATATATATAGATAACGCTGGGAAAAAAAACTGCCGCTCGGCATATACAAGTAAAACCAACAACTCTGAGTATAACATCTCCCAAAGACCCAGTAGCAAGTCACAAGCTCTAAGAAATTATTTTAACTGTCTTTTTACATCAGTATCTAGGAAAAATGAAGAAGAACAACATAAAAGGATAGAGAGGGACTCCGAGGTCTATGAATGCTGGCAGATATACCTTGAAGTCTCCGTAGCAGCAGCACGACTCTCTACTAATAGCGGGGCTGGTAGGAGGTACCTGAGTCTGCACACAAAAAATGTGCAGAAGAGTTGTATGAGTACACCACAACGGTACCCAGTAAGTGCCAAGCTTAACCTCGGTAGAGTACTGACAAGGTCAGGTCAGGGCCCCATTGGAATATAATAATAATAAAGGCAGAAGATATAGTAATATAATGAAGGACTGAGAATTTAGCAACGAGAAATACGGAAGAGGAAACTACACAACAAATAGGGTTAAACAACAGGGGCGCTCCCGAGGTACCGCCTCGTAGTCCCAAAAGTAAATACTCAACAGGGGATCTCCGGAGACGCCGCTTCGGAGTCCCAAAAGTAAATATGCTGCGGGGGATCTCCAGAGGTACTGCATCGTAGTCCCAAAAGTAAATATGCAACAAGGGATCTCCCAAGGTACTGCCTTGTAGTCCTAAAAGTAAATACTCAACTCGAAACCGATGAAACAACAATTAACAGGAAGAAATCCTACAGTTTAAAGACTAAATACAAATCAAGGAAAAACAGGAATTCAACTAAGCATGCTGCACAGATTTCAAATAAGCATTTAAGACACACAGACATGCGATATTAGGCTACACAGGATAATCACACATGCTGGGATGACTCATTTAAGATAACATGTTACTGTTTAGTAAAAATCAGATTTTCAGCAATTAGCCCGTGTATGAACTCGTCACCTCGCGTACGCGGCACTCACATATCACAGAAATGTCACAATAGTACAAAATCCTAAGAGAATTTCCCCCACACAAGGTTAGGCAAGCCACTTACCTCAAACCAAGCTCAATCAATCAATAAGAATGCCTTTTCCTCGACGTTCCGACTCCGAATGACCCAAATCTAGCCCAAAAGCAATTATATACTACTCCCTCATTTCCACACTCTTCAAAGATGCCGTTGTCTTATCCTCCACCACACGGCTATACTGAGCTGCCACAACATCACCAGGCCTATACCTTCATCCAGATACCGGCTCTTCCTTCACAGGGCCATAAGACTATACGTTCGACATACAGTCCAGCTGCCTCACAGCCACATGGATTGCATCCATTTGCATCACAACCACGTGGATCGCATCCCTACATATCGCATCCACATGGATCGCAACCATCCATATCACAGCCATATGGGTCACAGCCATCTGTATGGATCGCATCCAACTATGTCGCAGTCACATGGATCGCAACCATCTTTATCATCTACTCCATCCATTTCAGGACTTTTCCTACGAGACCGTAGCTATGAGCCCTAATCTACATCGTCTACACATGCCTCTGATACGCATGCTGAGGATAGTGATCCAGAGGAAGTGCATTATGATCGTTATGGCAGATCATCATAGTCCCTGAGGGTAACAGATAAGAGTTATTTGTTATTTTTGTGTTTATAATTTTATAATATTTTACTAATATTTTCACATGTTTTTATTGTTATTGCAGGTTCAAGTCGGGCAAGCAGACTTCGAAGATAATCACCAATGCGATTAAAAAGCTTTATGATGGCCTTATGCGACTTGGAATGATTTCTCATACTCGATGAAGGAGCAAAATTTTAACCAGTTTAAGGTATAAATATTCTTTTAAGCAGTTTAATAATTTATATTTATGATGTTTCCATCTAATATTTAACTTTGGAAATGCAGAGTAAGTGTGTATGCGAAGACCGCTATAGTGAGGAAGTGGCTGCAAATTTTCATCATAAAGCCCGCAAGTGATTGTCGTATCATTTCTTGGATGGTAGAAAGAAGAACAAGAGGCCTGACTGGTGTCTGCAACATTTATGGGATGATTTGATAAGGCAATGGTAGACCGTGGACTTCTTAACGAAGAGCGAACTAGCAAAGAAAGCTCGCTCATCCGAGAAGAGAGGCTCCTTGCACACTGGGGGTGCTATCAACATCGGGACAATAAGAAGAAGATTGGTAATTGCTTAATTATTACGTCTTTACTTTTCTAAGTATATCAATTCTATTTATTAGCCAAATTAATTTGTTTTCATGAAAAAAAGTATGGGCATCCAATGCACCAAGATGAGTTATTCAAGGAGACGCATATTTTAAAGAAGAATAAAGAGGGGGATGAATATAGGTGGGACGAGGACCAAACATAGACTACATATGTAAGCTTTCAATTTTTCTTAACTGTTATAATTTATTTTTATAAGATTTTTTATATACTAATTTAATTTAAAATAACATAGGGTCGCTACCAAAGTACCATGGAGGACTTCATTCATAGTCAGTCAGCTGGTGAATCGGGCGAGCCAACCCAACCTTCGAACGAGGATGCTGAAAGAATATGGTTGGAGGTCCAAAAAAGGGGAAGACATACAGGCTTCCTGAGAAAAAATTCTATCGCTACAGGTGTGGAGAGCAAGGAATAAGGACTTCTTCATAGGTTGAGGCACTTAATAGGGAGAGCCTCTAGGCTATGCAGGAGACAGTGACAAGGCTTACATCCGAGCTAGAAACGGCCAAGGAAAGAGAGTCTTAGAGATGCTAAATTCCTTGGTGTGCAAGCTCAGATAAGAACTCTCTTTTCTACTGAAGCTTTTTCGTTGCCCTGGTCTTGTGAGTCATCGCCAGAGGCTCAATCTCTACATGATCGTTCCTCTCGTCCTCCCTGTGATCGTTCGGCCCGTCCTCCACGTGATGGTTCTTCCCATCTTCCGAAAGACCGTTCTTACCGTCTTGTAGATGAAAGTTCATCAGATAGTGGTGATACTGTAGAAAATATCCTTTGACCAATACTTTGATATAATTTGAACTAGACTAATAGAACTTGTTTTGAATTAGAATGAATATTTTTGAACTTGTTGTAATTACTTAATTTTTTGATTGGTTTTAAATTGTGATGTTTAATTGAACTTGTTGGTTTTAAAGTATTAATTGGATGTTTGGTTGGATTTGTGGGAATTAGGGATTGTTTGTGGTGAATTGAGGGTTATTTGATGTGAATTGGGGGTATTGATATGCTGTTTTTATTTGGCAGGTGGTGTAGCTACAAAAAACAGGCATTTTATGCCCAAATTATTCCCAAAAAACCGACTGACCTTGGTCAGTAATTTAAAAAATAAATAAATAAATTATAAAATACCGACCAATGTTGGTCGGTTAGTGCACATTGAATTCCTAGAAATTCAACATTATCAACCAACTTTGGTCGGTAAGTTGGCTGCCATGTCCAGATTACCGACCAACATTGGTCGGTATTGTTAAATTTTAATTATTTAAAAAAAATATATTTTCTACCAACGTTGGTCGGTAATTAAAATATTATATGATTAATTTATTTTTCTTCACCGACCAAAGTTGGTCGGTAACCAATATTATTAAATTTACCACACCGACCAATGTTGATCGGTAAAATTAAATTATTAAAATAATATTCCGACCAATATTGTTCGGTAAGTCAATTAAATTGTCAGATGGTCGTGTAGAGCATACCGATCGAAGTTGGTCGGTAATTTCCTACCGACTTCGATCGATGTGCTCTACCGACCTTCAAATTACCGATCACACATAAATGATCGCGTTTTGGACAGTTGTTAACCAGTACTGACCCAATTTGATTAGTTTTTTCAAACAGTTTTAAGCAGATTTTTAGTGGTGTAGTTTTAAAGCTTCCTCACAGTCAAATCATCATCATGGTAACTTCAATATTTCTTTGACTAAAGACAAAAAGCTCCTTCCCCCAATCTCTTCACCTACCTTCCCCTCACCAGACCTCCCTCCTCCAAAAAAGGGAGGGGAACTCATTAGTGAGTATTAAAATTATTGCAGCAGAAAAGACAAAAAGGCCTATAGTAATGAGATCCGGCATATGATATGACAAAACCAATTGAAATTTGAAACAAACCTAACAAAATACTCTCTCCGTCTATGTTTACTTGTTCATATTGACTAGGTATACTCCCTTAAGATCAATTAATAAAATAATAATTTTATTATTTTACTCTTAATTATTAATATTGAAAAACTAACTTTAATTTTTATTAATCCAAAATAATAAAAAATGATTAGGGTAAAATAGATAAAATATTATAAATTATCTCTTGGTTTACCAAACTGAATAAGTAAAAGTGGAACTTTTTTTTAGTATAGTGAACAAGTAAACATTGACGGCAGGAGTATATATTAATCCCTCAAGAAAATAACAAAAAATTGGTGTGGGCTTGTATTCTCATGTTTCAATTTTATTATACTTTGAGTATTTTTCTTGGACTATGATCAACATTCATAAGGCAAAATACAAATGCGAGATCTTCTTCCAACCACAAGGTGAGTTACGGTGTATGTTATGTTTGATTAATACAAATATGTGAAACTACTAGTAAAACTCAAACAAATTTTGATTTAATTAAAAGAGGTTAATAAGCCATAACATACAATGCCATCACATCACAGAGAGCATGCCGAAGAAACCGAATTTTTGAGAAGTATCATCAAGGGAGAGAGATTGAAATGCCTCCATAGATACCTCAAAAGCATCTTCAGTTTTCACCATAGATAGTAGAGCCACTGTTACATCTTTACGAGCTTGAGCTTCATTAACAATGACGACAAATATTGCATTTTGCAGGCCTACCGTGACAATGCCATCGAACGATTTGGGTTGAATTGAGACCGATTGCAACTTGAAACTTGGTGATCGAAACTATCTTCAAAGATCAATGTCGTATGTGTACACCTTGAGGCAAAGGCTACACTAGTAAGACGCACGGACCCTAAAAGCTGGCCGTCCCTCACTGGCATTTTGTATTGCAAACAGGTCTTCAAAGGTAAAACCTTCCAAAAGATTATACCGAGATAAATTATACAACACCAGGCAAGGATGATCAACGTGGTCCCTATTCGACCAGTATTCAGGTCAAAGAATTGTATTGTACGATGAAAATCTTCTAAAAGATTATACCGAGATAAATTATACAACACCAGGCAAGGATGATCAACGTGGTCCCTATTCAATCAGTATTCAGGTCAAAGAATTGTATTGTACGATGAAAGAAGTTGCAAAACACAACTTGTGTTGGCTCCTCCTGATCTTCTTCTTGCACTAGAGCAGCCTGATTGGCATCATAGTTATGAAAAAGGGAGACCTCAGAATCCATGTAACAGCAAGTTCTTTTTTTCTTTTTTTTAAAAGTTTATTGTTCTATATTCATGATGGAGGAGTTAAGGCATGACTCTAACCTGTATATATATATCAAAAATCATAATTACATGGAGGAGGACATAGGCCTTGGCCTCCAAAACACTGTGATAGCTGACTGCACTCAACCTATGATACACAAGTGAACAAAAGTATTTAGCTTGGGTAAGAAGAAGGTTGTGCACCAAATAATGCTAAGTTTGGATGTCCTAAAAGTAATTTGGTTTGATTTGGTTTATGTATTTGAAAAATCGACTTAATTATTTTGATTATTTTTTAGGTAAAAATTGATTCAAACCGAACCATAAATACCTCTAATAGTGGGACTGAACTATAGTTGTTGTAGTTGTATAGTGTGGGGCTTGATTAAGAGGCTTACTTATAATATTAATTGAATGGATTAGAAATTTAGATTGATTTAAATGCATGTTAATAGATAGTAGTTGTTAAAATATATTTTTTATACGCCGTTATTGTCAAATATTAAATATTTTTCTCTCACTTACAAGATTTGATAATCAATGATCATTTTATATGAACATTTTGATCTATCAATATAATAATCTTATCAAAAAGAATTTTATTTTTGACGAAAGGTTTGTCATAAAATATTATTATTTGGGGATTATCTTAAGGACCAATACATTAAGTTGTCTTTATATACATTTAGCGACCATGATATGGCTACGAGAAAAAATATTTTTAGGATAAGATTATTTTTCACAACTAAGTGAATTTTTTTCTACTGGTCAAAGGTTGTAATAAAGAGCATACCAAAATTATTTCTTTTGAGTATAATTTTTCAGTTTGAAATTGAATCTGTTTACTTTATTCTACTAATCAAATAGGAAAGACTATAGTTTCTTTTCCATTTCTGACATACTACTAGGATTCAGTTAATCAAATTCCTGACATAATTCGGAGAAAATTGTCATGCAACAAAAAGAAAAAAAAATTACTCTCAAACATATATTTTTGTAAAGGAAAGTACCGAAAATCTCAGTTTGAAGAAAAGTTTGTAAAGAAGAAGAAAAGTTTGGAAAGTGAACACACTCTCCAATTTCTCCTATAGGCCGTGGTGGCGCCCAACGTAGCCGCTAGGCAAGCCAATGGTGAACTGACCATGTAATTGCTTTTTTTAATAGGTTTTCGAGTAAGTAAATTCCATTTATTAAGAAATTAAGGAGTAGAAAATTTAATGAAATAACACAAAGGCATCTGAGTGAGCAATTATAATGATATAAATACTCCGAAACTATAAAGTCTATTAGTATGTGTGCCAAAACCTGGTGTCATATTTGTAAGAGCAACTAGTAGAATATACAAAACTCTAACTACTGTCTGAAATAAAGTAGACAGAAAATAGATACAAAAGAGAGACTCTAGGTGCTGCAGAACGACTCAGGAAACAGCTCATCACTAGGCCTCGGGGTAACGGGGGTACACGCTGGTATGACTGCCAGATGCACCTGCCTCAGGTCCTGCACGGTTAGTGCAGAAGTGTAGCGTGAGTACGTAACAACATGTACCCAGTAAGTATCTAGTCTAATCTCGAAGAAATAGTGACGAAGGGTCGACTTCGAAACTTACAATGGGTTAACAATAAAATACAGAAATTCTTAATAAGCATGGGTTATGTAACTAATAATAAAAACTCAATAACAAGCAGTGAATAAATAATTCTTTCACTAATAGTAAATTCCAAATCAATTTTCGTCATTAAATAATTATAACCTCTCAAGCCATAAAACAATCTCAAGTATAATTAGGCTCCGAGTATTTTCACGCACGATACTGTGTGCACCGCCGAGGGTCGAATGGCACAAACCATAGATGCATCTATTTAACCTACCAAAGCGAACGACCTGCTCCCATGCGAGTAGAGAAGTTTACCTCGCTCGCGGAATACTTGCAGTGGACATGGATTTCTCAGAATTATTATATCTTCCTCAATTCTTCCCAAAAATATGAAATCTAACTTAGAGAGTTTCAACCTCGAAATCCCAAGTCACAGGCTTTAATTAAGACATTTAATATGCATAACAAACATGACAGTACAATCAAGGCATGGTGTAAAACTAAGACTACCCGGACATCTTATGGAATATAGTTAGGTATGGACTCTCGTCACATAGCGCGTACGTAGCTCCCCACACAATTAATTCACAACAAGGAATACACCTAAGGGGATGAGTTCCTGCTACAAGGTTAGGTAAGAAACTTACCTCGTTCTCAAGCTCACTTTCGATCCACAAATATGCTTTAAATCCTCAACTCGGTGCCAAACGACTGAAACTAGTCAAATGTTATATAAATTAATCAATACATGTTCAAAAGATCATAAATTAACTATTAGAGTAATTACCCAACCCAAATTGGAAGATTTCTAAAATTCACCCCCGGGTCCACGTGCCTGGATTACGAAAGTTTTCGAAGATAATTGTTATCCATAACCTCACGGACTCAAATATATAATTTTCACCCAATTCTATAATCATTTTTGTGGTTAAATCCCATTTTTATCAAAACCTAGGTTTTTCATCTAAACCTAAAATTTTCACAATTTTACATGCTAAAATCTATCCATAATCTATGTATTTAACTTACATTGGATAGAAATTACTTACCTTCAATAGCTAGGTGAAATCCCCTCTCTAAGAAGCTCCAAAATCGCCCAAGAAGTGAAATAAATGAGCCAAAATAGCCTAAGTCCCGTATTAAATAGACCTTACTACCTCCAGCACTTTCACTTCTGCGGCTCATTGGCCGCTTTTGCGGCTCTACATCTGCAGAAAGATCATCGCAGATGCGGCTCCCCAGCTGTCCTACTTCCGCATATATGGACAACTGACCCGCTTCTGCGAGACCGTGTCTGCAGCACATGTGCCGCACCTGTGGCTTTGGCTGCTTTTGCGGTTGCCTTCATTGCACCTGCGCTTTCGTAGGTGCGGTCCATGCTCCGCATCTTCGTAGGTGCGGTCCATGCTCCGCATCTGTGATCCCTTGGTAGCCCACGCTAGGCCGCTTCTGTGACTAATGGCTCGCTTCTTCGAGCTCGCACCTGCTGCTGGTCCTCCGCAGGTGCAATTGCAACAGAAACTCTGATGCTTCAGCCCTTTTCTCCAAGTCCAAACGACTTTCCCGCGTCGTCTGAATGGTAGCCGGGCCACCGAGGCCTTATCCAAACATACCAACATGTTTGTAATCATGAGATGGACTTGCTCAAACCTTCAGAATGCGGAAAAAATACCAAAACTAATAATCACACCCCAAATCAAATCAAATCAACTTATGAACTTCAAGTCCTTCCAACTTGCTCCGAACGCGCCAAATCAAACCTAAACTACTCAAAATAGTACCAAATTTTGCGTGCAAGTCTTAAATCACCATACGGAACTATTCCCATGCTCGGAATCCCAAATGGACCTCGATAACACTAAAACCTACTCCCAACCAAATTTAAAGAACTTTTAAACTTTCAATAAGCCAACTTTCAACTTAGGCACTAAAATGCTCCCGGCCATCCAAAACCCGATCCGGACACACGCTCAAGTTCTAAATCATCATACAAACTAATTGGAACCGTCAAATCCCGGTCCGAAATCATTTACCAGAAATATTGACCCAAGTCAAACTTAACCCTTTCAAGCCAATATTAAGGAACTAAGTGTCCCGATTTCAACCCGAACCCTTTCAAGCTCAAACTAACCATCCTTGCGAGTCACAAAATAGCAAAAGCACATATGGGGAGTCTTATTTAGGGGAACGAGGATCTAGAAAGCAAAACGATTGGTCGGATCGTTATAGGGTGGAACCGAGCCCGTTGGACACCTCAGTTCTCGATGGAGTAAATGGAGCAGATACATGATCATATGAAACCGGAATCGGGGCATGGAGCCCTCGAGTCAGAGTCCGGGCAAAACACCTACCTCAAAAGGATTGGGGCCACATCCCCTAGGTCATATTCGAACCCTAAAACTTCGGAGAGAATTACCAGATAATCGAGCACGACTAGCAAAGGGTCGTGATATCCGTGCCCAGCCGGATGTCATGGCATGAATCTAGGCACGTATCAGCAGAAAATCTATAATTAGCAAAACGGAACATTTTTACCTGTTATGGAATTGTACTTAGGTTAAAACTCCCCTACTATATAAAGTGGAGTCTCACTATTCATTAGGATATTATAATACGCATATCAAGGCAATATATTTTTATTTTTTCTGTTATTCAAAGTTCCTACTTTTGTTCATCAGTTCTTCATTGTTGTGAGCCCCAAATCCAAGGCACGCATTACATTAAACTATTACTGAGTCCGGGATCACTCCTCTTAATTGGTTTGATAATTTATTACATCTTTTATCTGTTCAATCTAACACTTTTTATCATTTGTATTGAATTAATCCGCATATCCTTAAAACCACATATAAATTCAATTGTTATCTGTTTTTTTATCGTATACAGCTTGGTGCGCACCGTGGGGCTAAGGATAATAGTGGCGATTCGATACAAATTTCCATTCCGCACTCTATTTTACACTTATTCTTTGAGCTTTTAATTTCAGGTCAAATTAAAAATATTGAACTCCCAATCTGCCCATTTGAACGTTGATGCTGAGTCCGGCCACGCGGCGAGAACAACAACGTGGTGCCCAGTAACAAGGTGCCCCCTATTGACCCCAACGGAGTCCCAGTCATGGATTGGATCGATTTGCTAACTCACACGGGGCTATCAAAGCAAACTCGCCAATTGACCTCGAAAACAGCATTCATGGGGGAGCCCGGTCTTTAGCCTGAAGTACATATGACGACAAAGGTGATGGGATCAACTTGCGGGTGATCTTCAAAATTTGCAGGCTCAACAGGCAGCGATAGCTCAGTTGCAGAACCAAAGGCGCACCCCTAGCAAAGTCGAGCCCGAGCCAACCCCGAGATAATGAAGATGCTTGAGGAATTGACACAACAGGTGGAATCGGGAGAAAAGAAAATCAAAGCCAACGACAAAAAAATGGAGACCTATAACTCCAGGGTCAATCAAATCCCAGGAGCACCACTGATACTGAAGGGCCTAGATTCCATGAAATTTATCCAAAAGCATTTCCTGCCGAGCACAGCTCCAGAAGCCGATCCTAAAGAAGTTCTGTATGCCCGAAATTTTGAAGTATAATGGAACAACCGATCCAAATGAACATGTGACCTCCTACACGTGTTCCATCATGGGGAAAAACTTGGAAAATGACAAAATCGAATCCGTTCTGCAGAAAAAGTTCGGAGAGACCTTATCAAAAGGACCTATGATATGGTATCACAACTTACCCCTAATTCTATTAATTCATTTGCTATGCTTGCATATGCCTTTATGAAAGCGCACGCCAGGCCCATTAAGGTCGAGACTTGGAAGTCAGACCTTTTCAAAGTAAAGCAAAGAGATAACGAGATGCTCAGGGAATTCGTGTTGAGGTTTCAAATTGAACGGCTGGATCTGCCTCCGGTCCCGGACGATTGGGTCGTTCAGGCATTCACCCAAGGTTGAAACAAAATTTGATAGAATATCCGGCGTTAACTTGGGCTAACGTCCATAACAGGTACCAGTCAAAAATTAGGGTCAAAGACGATCAGCTCGGGGCTCCTTCCGGGTCCATTTATCCCGTTAGAACTAGTGACAGATCCAAAAGAGTCATCGATCATAAACGAAGATCGATCAGAGATCGGTATCAACCATACAATAAAGATCGAAGGGGTAATGGGTCCGGGCGCAACCCTGCAAGGAGTGAAAGAAGAAGCGATCAAGGTTATAATAATCCGGGACTCATGAGCAAGAACGATTTCGGAGTACAACTTCAACGTCAATGCTGCCGGCATCGTATCAGCCATCGGACACATCAAAGATACTAAGTGGCCTCGAATATTGCAATTCGATCCTGCACAAAGGGACCCCAGCCTAATGTATAAGTATCATGGTACTCATGGCCACAGAACCGAAGATTGCCGATAACTGCGAGAAGAAGTAGCCCGGTTATTCAATAACGGACACCTCCGAGAATTTCTGAATGATCAAGCCAAAAATCACTTCAGGAATAGGGACTCCAACAAGCAGATCGAGAAAGAGAAACCTCAGCACATCATTAACATGATTATTAGTGGAGTTGACGTCCCCCAAGGGCTGATGTTAAAGCGCACTAAGGTGTTCTACTCGGTTAAACAGAAAAGGAGGCCTCAGTCCGAAGTCAAGCATGCATTCATCAAAGATGAGGTATCCAAACTCCTTAAAATAGGTTCTATTCGGGAAGTTAAGTACCCCGATTGGTTAGGAAATGTAGTAGTAGTGCCTAAAAAGGAAAATAAATTAAGAATGTGTATAGACTACAAAGACTTGAACAAGTCATACCCTAAGGACTCTTTTCCTTTGCCTAACATCGATCCCATGATCGATGCGACGACCGGTCATGAAATACTCAGCTTTCTCCATGCCTATTCCGGGTAAAATTAGATCAGGATGGACACGGGCGACCAATAAAAGACTTCCTTCATCACTAAATACGGCACCTATTATTATAATGTAATGCCATTCGGACTAAAAAAATTTGGTGCCACTTACCAACGCCTAGTAAATCGGATTTTTGAAGAGCAAATAGGAAAATCAATAGAGATTTACATTGACGACATGTTAGTTAAGTCCCTGCGAGCAGAGGACCATTTGGAACATTTGTAGGAAACCTTCAACATACTAAAGAAATAATAAGAAGCTGAACCTCGAGAAATGCGCATTCAGGGTTGGATCTGGGAAGTTCCTTGGATTTATGGTGTCCAATCGAGAGATCGAGATCAAAGCTATAGAGGACATCACCGTGGTGGACAATGTTAAGGCCGTTCAAAGGCTAACTGGGTGCATAGACACCCTGGGTCAGTTCATTTCAAGGTCCTTCAATAAGAGCCATGGGTTTTTCTCGTTATTGAAGAAGAAGAATAACTTCTCGTGGATCTCGTAGTACCAACAAGCTTTGGAAGAACTCAAATGGTATCTTTTGAGTCCACCTTTGCTTCATACTCTGAAGGTAGACGAGCTGTTGTACCTGTACTTAGCGGTATCCGAGATAATAGTAAGAGGAGTCTTAATTCGGGAAGAAGAAGGTACACAATTTCCTATATGTTATGTTAGCAGGACTCTAGGCGAGGCAGAAACGAGGTATCCTCACCTGGAGACATAATGCCATCCCATATGTGTCGTAACTACTTACCCATTGAGGAACATAATGCACAAACCCGAGCTCTCGGGATGATTGGCCAAATGGGCCGTTGAAATTAGCGGGTACCATATCGAATATCGACCCTGAACCACCATCAAATCTCAAATGACTTCATGGCCGACTTCACGCCGGCCTTAATACCTGAAGTCGAAAAGGAAATATTGCTAACCTCAGGGACCTTCTCGGGGATCTGGACCCTCTTTAAGGACGTTGCCTCGAACGCAAAGGGGTCCGGGCTTGGCATCGTGTTGAAGCCACCCACGGGTAACGTAGTTAGGAAATCTATTAGAACTATAAAATTGACTAACAATGAGGCCGAGTATGAGGCCATGATTACAGGTCTCGAATTGACTAAAATCCTGGGGGCCTAAGTGATTGAAGCTAAATGTGATTCCCTCCTTGTGATAAATTAAGTCAATGGGACATTCGGAGTAAAAGAGGAATGAATACGAAGATACTTGGATAAACTACAGGTAACGCTGCATCGATTCAAGGAATGGACTCTACAACATGTGCCTCAGGTTCAAAATAGCGAAGGCGATGCTCTGGCTAACTTGGGGTCATCGATTGATGACGATGAATTCAGATTGGGAACGATCGTACAACTCATAAAATTAGTGGTGAAAATTTGACAAGTTTGACCTGGGACTGGAGAAACAAGCATATAGATTACCTGAAGACCGAGAAGCTGCCTTCGGATCCCAAAAAATCAAGAACTATGCGCACAAAAGCGACCGGGTTTAGCCTGTCCGAAGACAATACTCTGTTCAGGAGAACGTTCGATGGCCCACTCGGCATATGCTTGGGGCGGGGAGACATTGAATATGTTTTGAGGGAAGTTCATGAAGGCACATGTGGAAACCATTCGGGGGCAGAATTGTCGGTTTGTAAGATAATCAAAGACAGCTATTACCGGATCGACATGGAGAAATATGCGAAGGAGTTCATGCAAAAATGCGACAACTGTCAGAGGCAAGCACCAATGATCCATTAGCCCGGGGAGTTACCATACTCGATCCTATCGCCCAGGTCGTTCATGAAGTGGGGAATGGACATCGTCGGTCCCGTACCATAGGCACCCGATAAGGCTCAATTTATACTATTTATGACTAATTATATCTCTAAATGGGTTGAAGCTCAAGCGTTCGAGAAGGTCTGGGAAACAGTTCATCGACAGCAAAGTAAGAAAAACTTTCAAGGACAATAGGATCAAGAAGATTTTGTCAACTCCTATCACCCTAGTGGGAACAGACAGGCGAAGTCGACAAACAAAACAATCCTTCAAAACCTTAAGAAAAGGAAATCCTGCCCGAAGTCTTGTGGGCATATCGCACAACCTCAAAATCCAGTACCGGGGCCACCCCGTTTTCATTGGTCTATGGTGCCGAAGCACTAATACTGGTCGATGTGCGAGAACCGAGCCTCAGGTTCTGTTACACAGCTGAAGAATCTAAAGGCGAGGCCATGAGCACGAGCTTAGAACTATTGGATGAGAGACGCGAGGCCACTCTAGTCTAGTTGGCCGCCCAAAAGCAGCGGATAGAAAGATATTACAACTGAAGAGCCAACCTTCGACATTTCAACATCGGGGATTTGGTATTAAGAAGAGTAACACAGAACACCCGAAACCCGAATGAAGGGAAGCTAGGACCGAACTGGGAAGGTTTGTATCGAGTCATCGGCATTACCGGTAAAGGATCTTATGAACTCGAAGCAGGAAATGACACAAAGCTATCAAATAACTGGAACGTGACCCACGTAAAACGATACTACTGCTAAGGTATGCCATCATTCATTTTCTTTTATTTTGGCTAACACTTGTAGGCAACAGCAGAAGGAAAATGTAGCTGATTAGGCCTGAAAGTACGCGTTGCACTATTTTTTTCTTGAACTGGTTTTGTCCCAAATGAGTTTTCTAGAAAGGTTTTTAATGAGGCAATAATAAATTCTGCTAACTTACAGTCGAAGACCAGTTTTAACTCTGAGTGACGGTCGCATCAACAGTAATCGAGTCCACTCGAAGACCGACCTCGAATACTGGGGGTCATCACCCTCGGGTCATGATTTTTAGCAAGGAAGGAAACTCTATACTCGAACAGTCTAGGATTGGTGGTTAGGATTCATTGTAAGGGCCAAAAGGTCAAATGAACCGTGCTTGAGTAGGTCAAACCGACCGCAATACAAGCTTTTATACAATCTTGTACGTTATGCACAGAAATGAAAGAAAATTTTCAATTTGCTAACAAACATTTTTGCTTCTTAAAAGTATCGAGCCTAAGGGCTACTCCTACTCGAGAATTATCGAGCCTAAAGGCCACCCCTTTCCGGACTCAAAGGGCTACCCCCACTCGGGAACTGCCATCCTAGATAAGTTCAGACGGCTCGGTATATCGAAACTAGGAGGCACAAAACTTATTAGGTTGTGCCTGAACCTAAAAGGCTATGGCCGCCCTAAAAACGGTTCGGAGACGTCCAAACCCCGTAATCAAAACATAAGTCCTTCAACAAAATTCCAAACCTGTTCAAAGGTTAACCTCGACAAAATTATAGTCTAAAAAATATTTAAGAAAACATATTGGGGAAAGCTTTCAGTCACTCCGAGCCCCCATAAGTTTCAAACAAAACTTGCACCGAGGACAAGTCATGTTCGGACAGCCGAAAAGCAACTTATTACTACATTTTATTCCGTGCTAAGTCATTTAAAATCTTTGCAATTATAGAAAGGATGCTAAAGATAATAGACTTGAAAATTTCCAAAAGGGAAGAAACTTTATACATTCCAGAATGTCTTTACAAAGGCAAATGAAAAAGGCCTCAGCAAGCTAAATGTACAAGGTGCAAAAACAAAGATAAAAATTCCTAAGGCACCTACGCCCGATCTTCACCAGAACCCGCCTCGTTACCGGAGCCGTCGAGGCCTTCTTCATCTTCGGGTTCGTTGGAGCCCTCAGAGCCTTCTTCATCCTCGGGTTCAGCCAGCTTTTTGTCCTCGACCTCGAGCCTTTTCGCCTGCTCGATCTCGGTAGATAGGTCAAAACCTCAGGCATGGATCTCTTCGAGGGTTTCCCTTCGAAACAACCGCTTCATGTACTCAACAGTGATTTTCAGACGGGCTTCGGATGCCTCGACATCGGTCATCTGCTAGGCCACCATCTCTTCAGCATCAACGAAGGTTATACGCATCTGAGCCTTTACACCACACATTCACTGCCGAGGGCATCGGAGTTCCTCGTTCAGCTGGGCTCGCTTATCGGCCTTCTCTTTTATGGAATTGTACTTAGGGTAAAACTCCCCTACTATAGAAAGGGGAGTCTCACTATTCATTAGGAACATTGTAACACGCATATCAAGGCAATATATTCTTATTTTCTCTGTTATTCATAGTTCTTACTTTTGTTCATCAGTTCTTCATTGTATTGAACCCGAGATCGAAGGCAGGCATTACAATAAACTGTTACTGAGTCCGGGATCACTCCCCTTAATTGGTTATTACATCCTTTATTTGTTCAATCTAACGCTTTTTATTATTTGTATTAAATTAATCTGCATATCCTTAAAATCATATATAAATTCAATTGTTATCCGTTTTCGAGGGTAAACAATCCGTATATATAGAAGTTAAATTTGTATGATTTATGCACAAGAATGTGTTTATATACATTAATTTGTTATTTCAAATGTATTCATATACAAACATAATTATCCAGCTTGAAGCTATAGACTTGTATCGTAATTTTAGGTAAATACATTTTTCTTCTTCCTATTTAATTAGTTGATAGCATTTGTTTTTTGTTTTACTCTAGTTTTTTCAAAATAATAACATTTCCCTCTAAAGTAGTTAATAAAAACCATGGTTGGTTAATTACAACATGGTGCCAAAAGTTATAAGTGCTAAACAAGTTATTCTCATCTTCAAAAAAAAAATATTAGAATAAATTGCCTAGCTTGTTAAAAAAATGTTGGAAAATTAGAAACGCATCATAAAAAATTAAAAAAAAAAACGTGAAAGACGAAATAAATTAACCATTTTCCGAAGTTTAAAAGATAAGTGATAACTACTTTGAATATTTAAGCACAAGGGAGAACAAATATAATTTGAAAAAAGAGTAACTTTTATAAACTTAATAGAAGATAATTTAACATTCTAACAAAATGAGAAAATCCTCTCTTTTGCTCCTGCTGCTTTTCTAATTAAGGTAACAACAAAATTAAAAATACATTATCATAAAAATCTATTTTTTGGTTCAACCAAATTAGCCTATGGCACTTATATCCTTTAAATCTACTTCACATTGTCTTATTTTTGACCTATTCTATTTGGTCCGTCCTTCGTCATGAGCGACGTGAGACTTCACTATCTTCATCACAACTACTACGATCACCCATCTTCACTACAAATTAATAGACGCATGATATAAAAACATGCCCGTCTTCTTGATCGTTCTACTGATCAGCCCGTCCTCCGGTATGGACGTCGTGAGACTTCAGCACCTTCACCACAACTGCTATGATCACCTACAATAAGACCAGTCAAAACATTACATTCAACAAAGTCAACAACATCCCAACCTGTTGGTACAATTTTCTCAATTGGCATTTCATAAGTTCTCCTCAAATGCTTAGGAATATTAATTCCATCTTCTTCTTCTTCTGCAGCTTTCAATGCCAATTCCAATTCCAATAAAAGCTGAGGATCAATTTCTGAATTATTCCAATCAATATCATCAATGTAGAGATTAGGGTTTGGCTCAAACTTAGTATCAATAAATTTCAAGTTATGAAACTCAGCATTAAATCTATTTTTTGCATAATTAAATGCGTCTTCAGCAGCTGAATCATTCCATCCCAATATTTTTTCAAAGTGATATGTATGTCTCTTGCATTCCAAGAAATTTTCCCATGTGAATTCACCATTCTTTAAACAAAATTCCTTCTCCCATGCAGGAACTGCCGGCACCCAAATCCCTAATTAAGAAAAAAAAATTAGGTTACATTTCTACACGCGAATTTTTATACTATCAGATCAGGTAAACGATAACAATATTTAAACGTCTGTAGTAAGTGTGATTAGTTATTGGAAAATAAAGCGAAACTGAAATAAAAAATTGGATTAAATTTCTACACGCAAATTTGCATGCTATCAGATCGCGTAAACAATAAAGAACATGTAAACGTCCGTAATAAATGTGAATAAAAATCGGAAAATAAAGCAAGACTGAATAAATATTGAGTATAAATAAATTGATTACAAGAAATATCAGCCAAAGTTCTATAAATAATCATAAATAAAGATTCATGATAAGAGGGTTGCCTTTTGTTTTTTTGTTAATTAATTCCTTCATTAATTTTTGTTTCTCCTAATTTTTCTCCTCACTTATTCAACTAAAAAAGAAAAAACAGTTACACATTTGCAATCATAATATCGTAGAGTTCGCCCTTTTATTTTTCTTCTAGTTTTTAACCTTTGAAATTAAAGCTTTTATAGCTTGAGTGTAAAATGTCCAAGGCAATTAACCTTATATAAGGGGGAAAATATTTGAGCTTCAAACAAAATCTTTGAATGTAAGAACAAATATAAGTAAAACTAGAAATTTCTTAGAATCAACTTGTAGAGGAATTCAGACGGAAACTGATTCTTTACACCTCAATTCTAAAAAGAGGAAATCGCTTAAAAGCCCTCATTGGATAACAAAAATCGAAGATATCTTGAAAAGAGAGGAAAAAACGAAAGCTTTCGCTTAAATGACGATAAAATAGCTTTAAAAAATAAAGATAAAATCAATTTCTAGAGCTTAAATTTTTTATGGTACTGATCAATAATCGAATATATAACCAAATTTAAACCAAAAAATTACTTTTTCTGATGTATCTGTGAGAATGTATCTACTTCTACTTCTTTTGTGCTTTATCTTTTTTCTTTAAATCAGTTTTTTTAATGACTTATAACAATTATATATCAAATTAAATCCCAAAAACAGAAAAAACATAAAAACAAATAATTTAACATTCAGAAGGAAAATTAAAAACTTACGTCTGGTGGTCTTTCTTCCATAGTAAATAGTCTGGCCATGATTTCTTGATTTGAACCCCATGATTTTTTTTCCTTTTTTTGGTGAAACAAAGAGAGAAAGTTGTTTAATTTTGTTGAATAGACAACAAATCAAGAAATTTTCTGATGGGAATTGAATAACAAAGGGCTTAAGAAGAGGTCTATATATAGATAAAAATTTATATAGTGTGAACAATTATTTTGTCCTTTACATAGTATAACTGGGAAAGTTTCATTTAAGAAAATTTTCCGTTTAAGAAACCCTATAATGACAAATTGCATGCATTCCAACTCCAAATAACATTAGGAAACAAAATCTGATCTGGAATAAGTAACAAAATAAATTACAAAAATACATGGAAAAAAAAAACAACAACAACAAAAAAAGGGAAAAAAAAAGTGGGTTAATACTTTCGAGGTGTATCGACCTTTTTTCTCTCTCTCTTTCAGGGAAGTGGAATTTTGAGTGATAACTGTCCTGTCGGACCATACAATAGGTGTGTATTCAATTCTCATTATCCCTCTTTCTTATTTCTTCTACTCGATCGATTTCCGTATGTGAATTTATTTTTTTAAATTAAAGTGCACCAACTATCTCTCTTAAAACCGTAAAAGATATTTTAAAATTCAACTTAGATTACTTAAACATAGTTGAAATTACAAAAATATTTAATTCTTTTGACATTAATAACTAGTTATAAAGTTTAAAGGTATCTTAAACCACCTTCTATCAAGTGCTTCTTATTAAGAAAGAATCCTTAAACTATAAAAGAAGGTAACTGTAATTAGAAATTAAGGATAGACCATACCCAGTAATCAAAATAAAAAGAGCTGCACAACTTTTTAGAGTTATAATTTTCAAATTCTCAATTTTGATTTTAATATAAATTTCAAAACTCTAATGACAAGTATAACAATTCATTCCAATAATGATATTGTTCGCGTTACAAGAGTCTAAAAATTATTTCTTTTATATCCAATATCTCTCCCGTATAACTATATAATCTGTCTAGAATTTTTGTGTAACAATCAATATATATAGAGAGAGAAGGGATCTCATATAATTAGCAAGAACAATATTTTGACTAGATCAAGCCAGTCATGAATTGAGTCTTTAATTTGTCTTTCTATCCTAAACTAATACATAATTTTTTTAAAAAAAACCTTCCCTATAGGAAGTTAATATTATATTTCTTAGCTTTATTAGGATAAAACACTCCATAATGTTTCTCAGTCTCATCTCCTTCCTTCAAATTTTCATCAAACATAGCAAACAAATAAGTTTCTATAGCTTTTCCAGGCTTGTGAATAGTTCCTGCACCTGACTTCACATGACTAATCAAATTCCTATAATAAATCCCAGCATTTTCCATACTTGCTCCAAATCCACCATCAGATGGCCATCCACTTTCTGCAACAACAATTTGTAGGTTATCTCCACCAGCTTTCTCAACTGCATAATAAGTTGCATCCAACATAGCGTCGAAAAGATTATGATAGCCTGTTGGATCGGGATTTTGTTGTGTAAATATTGCATAAGAGAGTGACACATGAACAGGGTCACCACGGTACGCGAAGTAAGGGTAAATGTTGGCCAACAAGGGAGAGCCGTTCTGTGTCAGGAATTGTACTATCGGGATAATGAAACCTCTCAGGTCATCGCGAAAAACCGCGTTCCAAGGAGGGTAGGTGTTTGATAAAACGCCTGAGTACATGACCGTTGAGACCTTGATTTGGTTTTGTACCCCATACGCTGCTAATGCTCGTTGCACATTTTGCAGTGCGGGGAGAATAAAAGGAGCAAATTGAGCTGTTTGAGGGAATCCTGGAGAAACTTCATTTCCAACAGCTATATATTTGATTTTAACACTTGGAAAATAGTTAATAATATTGGTATGTACCCAATTTGTAGCTGCATTTGGATCTGTTAAGGCTTGCAAGTTGTAATTGGGAATGTCAATAATTATTTCAATGTTACTTCCCCTAAGAGCATTGAGCACTTCAGGATTTGGATCATAAATTCTGAGGTTTGTTATGCCATTGTCTTTATAAAGATTTATGACATCTTGAGGAGATGGTAAATTGTTGCCATTTCTCCCATAGCATACTCCAATTGACTGCACTCCTGCATAATTAAAATAACAGATAAATCAAAAAAGTCAATATACATTTGGATATATATATATTGTCGAGGGTTTATCGGAAACAGCCTTTCTACCCTTTTAAAGACAGAGTTAAGGTCTGCGTACACTCCCTCACTAAACCCACTTATGGGACTATACGCGGTATGTTATTTTATACATTCGATATACGTATACATATATGTATATGTGTGTGTGTGACGACTTGGTAATATATGGTATAACTAATACCAACATAAAATTATACAACATTACGTTGGTCGCATAAGAAAAATAATGTCAGGTTATTTAATGTAACATTTGTTTTGGTGGTATCAAGTCACACTTAAGTTATGCGAAAAATTTATTTATTATTTTTATGCGAGATAAAATGTGAAATAAGAAAATATTAAAGCTTAGTTCCAAAAAACTAAATGAAATTATGCATGCAGGGAGCTATCTCAAAAAGAATTAAATTAACATATTACCTAATATTAGAAGATTTGGCAGCAGTGCAACAAGCAGAAGTATAGCCATTGGAGAACTATTAAAAGATATGTAAGAAAAGAGGAGAAATGTGTAGTGTAAAATATTGAAACCATCTTATTGCTTCTTATATAGGGAAAAAAACTACTTAGCAATAAATGAAGACTTGATTTTTTGTAATTTGTGTTCATGAGTTAAGTGAGTGTAAGGAGTATTCACACTTATAAAGGCAAAGAGTTATTAATTCATTTGGTTTTTGAACAAAATTGAAATGATCAGATCTCATCTACATATTAAACCCTCCATTCATTGTCTTGCAATTAAATAATATTAACAAAAAGTATACATGAAATATGGTGTAATCTAACTTTTTTTTGGTTTCTCACTCGGTGTCCGGATTCGCGCCGAAAAACCCTACGTCAAGAGTAAAGCGCCCTCTTAATCTGACTAGAAAATAAAAAACTAAAAAAGTTAACAAAATTGAGAAGAGTCAACTTCCAAAAAAGGCATTATTTCAAGAAAAAAAAAACCATTTGTTTATTTTACCTTACCAATTTAATTTTTTTTCCATAGTTTCAATTCACTTAATCTTTATTGTAATCAATCTCAAACTTTAAGAAGAAAAACGCATGGTTATACTTTTTCTAAATATTTTAATCTATGCCATATTGAATTAATTGGTAGATATTTATATCTATGCTATGATTGAACTAAATGCAAACTTAGATTTTTTGTAATCTCAAAAGCTATCATTTACTAAACTCTTATCCACCATTAATTTAGTTCATAGCTATAGTTTGAGCTGCTTAGTTCACTTATGACTCCAATGTATAAAAGCTGACCAACTTACTGTTAAATATTTATTGCAAAATACAAATTTAAAATATTAGATTGATACAAAATTGCTGCTATCCCAATATATTTTGCTTCAAATTCTTGAAAACGAGCTTTTACACTAAGGACTTTTTTTTTTTTGCAAAAATTATTTTGTATGGGTTTTTAGCCGGTATTGGTCTTTGGCATTCACGTTAGAGCCTTGATTAATCCAGATTTACGTTGCGTAAGTTCATTAAAAGAAAAAGCATTTACTACAAGATTCTTTTTTTCAGTTCTCAAGGCTAACCTATTCCTGATTCGTAACCATAGGACGAAGTGCAGCAATAATCACTTTTAAGTATACTATTTAAAATATATTCTTAATTTATAATGTATTTAATGAATAGTCAATTCATCCAAACTTCAGGAATAAGTATCCTGTATTTCGAAATCCACGACTTAGGCCTCATTTGTTTGTACTTAATGGAGGTCTGAATCTTACTCATTCAGATCTCAGACATTACATGTGCTTGTTTTTAAAGCTTGAATCTTAATTATTCAGATTTTAATCATTAAGATATTTTTTACTTCACAACAACTTAACGAGCGTGAATAGGTCTGTATGATTAAGATCCATAACGGAGACTTAATTTCATTAAGATGTTATCATCCATATTCATTATTAATTGTTGCTACTGCTTACTATTATCAACTACCACCATGACACCACCACCAACACCACCATCATCCTCAATTATAGCCGCCACCATAATCGGCTACCACCATCTGCCATTCGCACCACGCCCACCACTATTATTCTCAACCACAAACAACACTCATCCACCTCAACTACTACAACTAACCACCCCATCACCATCAACAAACCATAACCGGCATTGCCCGTCATTATAAACTACCACCACCCACCGCCACCTTCCTCAATCGCAACTACCACTACCACCACCACTCTCCATTATTAACTATCACCACCCACCACCACCATCCTCAATCATAATCGCCACTACTACTAATCACCACTAGCTACTACCCTGAACCACCACCATCAACCAAACCTACCACCAATCACCGCCTCTAGTCGGCATACACAAGCACCACTGTTAGCCATCACAACCAGCAACTACAATATTTTAAAAAATTATATATATTATTGATAGAATATTAGATTAATTAGTATTTCATTTGAATTTTATATTTATTAATTTTCAAATAAAGATAAATTTTATACATTCAAATGTTAAAATCAAACAGTTTTAATTATTTAGTATTCAGATCTTAATACACATATTAATATTCAGATTCAGATGTCTTAATCTTAATACACATCTTTATATTCAGATGTGTATTTAAATTCGGACATCTTAATCTTAAAAAAAATAAATGAGGCCTTAGTATCTTGAATTTTTGAGCTGCTAATTTAAAATACAGGACTAAGTGTCCTGAATTTCCGAACTACTAATTTAAAATTCAGGACATAAGATTCGAACTTCTGGACATAATTTTTGAACTTTAGGACACGATGTTCTGAAATTTGAACTTTGAGATTTAAACTCTAGGACGTTATATTATGAAATTTAAGCGAAATTAACTACTCTTTATATATATATTATAAACTGTGAATATATTTTAAACAATATATTTAAAAATGGCTACTGAACATGTGGCACTCACAGAAAGGAAAAGCTTTTAGTTAGACTGTTGGCTCTTCTTTATTTTTGGTTTTTTTTTATTGATGGGACCCACCACGGCATTATATTTCTGGCAGTTGTTTTCCCACGCATGTAATCAAGAAGATGATAAAACTGTTAACTTCTTCAGACAAAGCGAAAAGAGAGGCAGAAACTGCACTCTTTTAACACTTCAAGAATACTCCTTTTTCCCATATAGAAATTAAAAAGATGGCTAGTTTAGGCATGTATTGGAATACAGGATTCAAGAAAACGGCAGTGAAAATGGCTAGTTCTGCAAAGGAGATTAATAATGAAAAGCAGAACAACAGAGTTGAGCTACCAGAGAAAGTGAAAAAATCAAGAGTATTAATATTAGGTGGAACTGGAAGAGTTGGTGGTTCTACTGCTATTGCTCTCTCTAAATTCTGTCCTGACCTTCACATTATCATTGCTGGTCGAAATAGGTAAAACCCCTTATTGAATTTCAAGTTGTTTAAAACTCTTTCTCATAGTTTAGTTTTTATGGGATTTTGTACTTTCAGAAATAGCACTCTGCAATTTGAGTGCTACTTTGTGCTTTCTGAACATTTCATACTGTTTAGTTACTTTAATATAACAACAACAATAACAAACCTAGTTTAATCCTACCAGTGGAGTCTGAGGAGGGCAGGTATAGGCAGACCTTACCCCTACCTTGAGAAGTTAGAGAGGCTGTTTCAGATATACCCTCAATAGTTACTTTAATATAGCAAGATATAGTTTTGTGACTTTACTTTTACGGTGGGTAAAGTTAAGTTACTTGAATGTGACTAAAAATTGTTTTGTGACGTTACATGTTATAGTAGGTAAAGTTTCCTTAATGTGACAAAATAATTTTGTGAATCTATTGTTATTGTTGGTATGTTCAGTAACTTTAATGTAAACAAAAAATAGTTATGTGATTTTACTATTGTAGAGGAGGCTTAAGAAATATTGGGGAGAGGTGATTAGGCGGGACATGACGCATCTTCGCTTACTGAGGACGTGAACCTTGATAGTAGGTTGTGGAGGTCGAGGATTAGGATAGAAGGTTAGTAGGTAATATAGCGTCCGGCCCTTCCATACCGATAGCTTTAGTATTACTCTTGTTCTGGCTAAGGATCGCTATTATTACATGTTGTTGCTTCTGTTCCAGTCTGTTACTATCTTGTTGTTGCTTCTGTTTCTTTTTTATAACGTTTTCCTCATTTGTTATTCATTTCTTTACTACTGTGACACTTACCTGAGCCGAGGGTCTATCGGAAACAACCTCTCTACCTCAACAAGGTAGGGCTGAGGTCTGCGTACACTCCCCTCCCTGGACACCACTTGTAGGAACTCACTGGGTATGTTGTTGTTGATTTTACTAATGTAGTGGCTAAAGTTCAGTTACCATATATATATGAAATGCAATTTCACAATCCCATGCAGCATATCGCTAATATTGGCTATGTCTTTCATCCCAATCTCACAGTTAAATCTATCTCTTAGTTCATGTCATTCTCTACATGAATTTCCTTTGTTTCTTTCTAAAAATTGTTTGTTGTAATTTTGGACTTCTTGATGAATGTGGTTTTGGAGTTGGTGAATAAAGAAAAGATGTTGTGCATGACAGGGAGAAAGGGAATGCTATGGTGTCAAAACTAGGAAAAAACTCAGAATTTGCTGAAGTAAATATAAACGACAGAGAAGCATTAGAAGCCAATTTGACAGGTTATACTTCCTTTTTTCATAGTTTGAATTTGAGAAGTACTTTACGAATTACAGCTGTCTATTTCATGTTAATATCTTGATAAGTATGTATCATCATTATCAACGTCTATGTCGGGGGGACTCTCCAAAAGAGCTACCGCATCGGTGTCAGTTCCTTCAGAAATGCACTACTTTGGAGGATCTGGCATTTCCCCCATCGACATATTCCGAGAGTCCAAGCAACATAGACCAACATCCTATGCAGTGCTATATGGTGTTATGTTTTATATCAATTTATCTTAACAGGAAAAAGTTATGTTAAGTCAATGATTCTTCCTCTCTGTCATTTATCGCCATCCTGCTGTCACTTTAGCACCTCACTCTCAGTAAACTGATACTCATTGCATTAAACTGCTTCCTTGATCGGTTAGTTAAGGAATCTGTGTTGTATGACTATAGATAAACTGGCATAATCATACTCTTCAAAGAAAATTATATTAAGATATGTTCAGTTTGTAAATTTTTGTGTACGACGTCATTTCCTCTTTGACAAACATGTTAATGAGTATGATTGTTAGATATGACTTCGGCACTTGCTTTCGGATACTTGTAAGGTAAACTTAGACAAGTCGATATACTACGACCTCCACTGGTCAGCATAGACATGGTATAAGCACAAATGTCTCACGCATGAGTGATTCTATATGTTGGCATAGTTGATGGAAGAAATATGGGGCTTATGCCAAGAAAAAGGAAATAACGGCAGGGAATGCTGGAAGGATCTTGTTTTTTCCTTCTTCTTTTATATGTTAATGATGCATTCCACTTCTCTTCCTACTTACATAAAATCACACTATGTTCTTCATACTCCAAATATTGGCTGAAACATGGGAAATATAATTCATCTTACAATCCGCCGATTTGCAGATGTGGACATTGTGGTTCATACTGCCGGGCCATTCCAACAGTCAGAAAACTGTAAAGTACTAGAAGCTGCCATTGGGACCAAGGTGAGAGAAAGGTAATCAGCATAACTTCCAAGTTTTTAACTTTCTTATAAGAAATGATTACAGAATTATGAAACTCTTCCTCTTATAAAAGAGACGATTGAAACTTTTAATTAAGTCGTGTCAATTCAACAGACAGCCTATCTTGATGTTTGTGATGACACAAGCTATGCAACACGGGCAAAGTCCTATATGAATAAAGCTCTGGAAGCCAATATTCCAGCCATAACTACCGGTGGAATCTACCCAGGAGTGAGCAACGGTATTATATGACTGATGTTATATTGTGCATTTGAACAACGGAAAAAGAACAATATTCAATAATCTCTTATTTATATGGAACAGCTTGGAATGGAAATTCCTTTTAGTTCGGCTAATTCTTTTATGGAAATATTTGCTATGGTTCACAACTATTGATGGAATATAATGGATGGCAAGTATGCTGAATCAAGTTGATCACTTAACATATTGTTCTAGCTCAAAGTAACTTAAGGTTGATTCTAACTCAAATAATGTTGAGCTCGAATCAAGTTCGAATATATTAATGAGGTTCAAATATTTCTAGTCTAGAATATGAAGAAGTTATTCGGCTTCAAAAACTCCAGAACTTTGCTCGATTTTCTGATGCATATATATATATCTAAGTAGCATATACACATATCTAGATTGTGTGGACTATTTTGTGGTTTGAGAATAAAATTAAGAACTTGAAACATCATATATGTAGAATTTTATTTTTTAAGAGAATTGGAGCCAAGCTCAGTCATTTCAACTTTGGTCACTCTAGAGCTTGAGCAGAAATATAGAGTTCGAATAGCTCGAGCACGGGTTTTAACACCTGGTAAGCAAAGTTGATTTGAGCCAATTTCCGCTTGGTTTGATCCATTGCAGCCTTAATGGACAGTAATTTCCTAGATTGGTTATCTAGCCTTTAAAACTTTGTTTATTACCTGTGAGTCTGCTTTATTATTTCATGGACTTGATCAAGAAGTGCTTCTCTCTACTTACCATTATTTTGTTAATTAATTAATCAGATACTAATTCTGATTACTTTCCTTTTGACAAGCTGATATTGTTTTATCTTCAGTTAATCTGCTGCAATTACATCTACGATCCCCTTTGTAGGGTTGTATCGGGAAGTTAGTATGGCAATAAATTAGAATTTACTACTCTATCAAATGAACTCATGAACTCAAACATTTGCCTTTTCTAATACTATGACAGTGATGGCAGCGGAGCTTGTTCGCACTGCAAAACTTGAAAGCAATGGTGAATTAGAGAGGCTTAGGTAACCTTTCCTGGTATATTATAGGGCTTGTTTATTTATTTTACCACATTGTCAAGTTTAGTCAGAGATTTGAATGAACATTGAATCATTCAGGGAATAACTTGTCATCCTAATAATTTTTCCAAAGAGAGCTTTTGTTAGATGATACATCTTAAGTTCTTGTCAACCCTGGTATATCAAAAAATTTCCATCTCTCAGCAAAGTTTTATTTAATACTCGCTTCATGCAACGTGCATGCAACAACAACAACAACAACAAACCCAGTGTAATCCCACAAGTGGGGTCCGTGGAGCGTAGTGTGTATGCAAAATAATTATTCAGCAGATCTTCCATTTTACTGGCACACATCTTCATTTATTGACTGCTTCCTTCTTTGGTTACAGAACTAAATGGACCTTGGACCTAATTCATCCTCATATGCTAGCTCACTGGAAAATAATATCAAAGACCATATAAGGAGATTACAACCCGTACGCTTAACTGATGTGGAATTTTACCCTCCCGGATGCTCGAGGCTGGACATTTGGAGTGTGGACTAACAACACATGGTCCCCGACTTTAACGCCACGTTAAGATAATGGATTTTGGACCTAACTGAACCCTATATGCTTAGCTCAAGTTGTGAGGATTATGTAAGATCATATAATGAGACTAAAGTCTATACACTTAATGGTGTGGAATTCTAATAGGACAATAAAAACGAAATATCCAAGGTGTAACTACTCACTACGGAACAGTACTTGCTGAGACAGCTTTTCAATATTAGAGCAAGAACGGAAAATATAATTTGTTTGCTTCTGATCCTATGGTTTAAGCAATGACACTTAACTCTCTTGAAAGATGATCAAGTAGCCTGGAATTTAATTTGCTTTATAATGTCAACACATTTGTCTTATCTTCTTTTTCTGATACATCTTTTACATATCTAACATGTTTATATATTTATTTCAGATTCTATTACTACACTGCAGGCACCGGTGGTGCCGGACCTACTATTTTAGCTACTAGCTTTTTGCTTCTTGGCGAGGATGTAGTTGCATATAATAAAGGTCAGCTTTGCTGATGTAGGAACGGATTTTTCCCCCCGTCCCCCACCCTGAACCACTTGTATCTACTTATGATTTCACCAATAAATTGTAATTCTTGGCCAGGAGAGGAAATCAAATTGAAGCCTTATAGCGGAATGCTTACCATTGACTTCGGAATTGGGATCGGCAAAAAGGATGTTTTCCTCCTGTAAGTACTTGCAACAGAAAATTTGATATGAAGGATCTAGCTTTGAGCCTGTTTTCCTTGTATGAATATAAACTAATTTATAATATCACCCTTTTTGGGGTGGTTTTATAAATCAGTTTTTTTGTCTTTCCTTACTATCGGCTTCTTCAATACGTGTGAGCCTTTCATCACTTGAGTTCCACATTTTTGAGTTTATCATAATTTTCAGAAATCTTCCAGAGGTGAAAAGTGTGCATGAGGTCCTTGGAGTACCAACTGTTAGTGCTCGGTTTGGAACGGATCCATTCTTCTGGAACTGGGGAATGATTGCCATGAGAAATTTACTTCCTCCTGTAGGTCTCTCAACTTGATACTTCGCTATCTCTGTTTTTGGATGCTTAAATTCCATTGGGTGCAGAATTCATCTTTATATATTTTAAAATAAAACTCCACCTGTGCGACTCACAAACTATAGCTGGTCTGAAATCTGAATAGAGATTGTGGTCTATTAACTGCTAGCGTGAAAGGTCGACTAAGATGAATTCTCCGAATAGTGGACCTGTAAGAGCTAGCAGAATCGACATCATTCATATAGTTCTTAATTGATTTCTTTCTTTCCTTTTTGTGTGTATGTGACTGTGAGTAAGTGTGTACATTGAATGAGAAAAGCAGAGAATCTTCCAAGCTCTGATTTTTTTTGTTTGTAAATAAAACAGTCATTTCATTTTGTCTGCTTTGATCTTGATGTATCCAACAATAAGCCTTGAAATGCTGTTGACTCTTTACTATGTTTTCGATCTTGATGTGTCCAATAATAAGCCTGGAAATACTGTTGACTCTTTGCAATGTTTTCTTTCAACAGTATATCACACACTCAATAGGTGTTTTAATCACATAGTACAAAATTCTGCAGGAATTCCTGAGGGATAGAAGCAAAGTGCAGCAGTTGGTTCAACTATTTGATCCAGTTGTTCGAGCCGTCGATGGCACAACTGGAGAGGCAGTCTCAATGCGAGTAAGTCGTAAGATGACCACCAACTGTCGTTAATTTATGTATTTAAGTTGTCTGCACTCACAGTGTATAATATTGACACCATCAGGTTAGATTACTTGTTATAACAGGTAAGTATTTATAACAAACATGATCAATCCCCCACCCCCACCCCCCCACACACACAGACAGACAAAAAAAGTAGATGAACTGCTATAAGAGGTTAAATTACATATATAACTTAAACCCTAAGTGGTCGTTTGGTAGCTGGTTAGGAGAAAAGTTATCCATGTATTGGGGACAACATTACTTATGCAATGTTTGGTAACCATAGTTATTTTGTACAAAATTCAGCATAAGTAATACCATGTTTGGTTGTCATTTTACAATTCTATATAAATAATACATGTATAAGTTATGAGTCAATCTGTGTATTATTTTATGCGGGTAGAAGATGGAAACTAATACATGTATTAGTAATACATGGGTAAATATTGAAATGATAAAGTTACCCCTATCATTTTACACATAAAGGCTTCCTTCTATAGATTGATTTGTATCAAACCCTTTGGAGAATAAGCATGGAGATACTGACGCCTCATTGCTAGGCTCTTCCTCTTCTCAATCTATTAGAGACAAAATCAGTAAATAAGTATTTTACTTTAAAATTTATATAATGTATATCAATTTCTAATACAACAAACCAAATATTCAAAAAAAAATAATCCCTGCGTAACTAATCCATGTATAACTAATACCTGCATAATTAATCCCTACATTACTTATTCCTGCATAACTAATACCTACATAACTAATACCTGAATAACTCTAAACGGCAACCAAACAACCCCAAGTTCATTCAGTTTTAATGCTGCTGAGAAATGGTAAAGATTGTCCAATCCTACATGCAAACAATAAGCTCAGCAAGTTAGTTTGATCTTTTGTGAAACAGGTGGATTTAGAATGCTCAGATGGACACAACAGAATTGGTATATTTAGTCATAAAAGACTTTCTAGGTAAGTTATCCATGTAAAAACCTCTTACTTTTTTCAGCTGTTGATTGTCAAGTTACTATCTATGGGACGTTCGAATCCTTGTGATTTTCTTGAGCGAATCTAAGCAAGAATGTAATGAAAGCCAAAGGTTGTAAGCTTTAAACTGTTTCTTTTTCAGATCAGTGGGAATTTCAACAGCTGCATTTGTCCTTGCTATTCTTGAGGGAAGCACAAAACCTGGCGTCTGGTTTCCTGAAGAGGTATGTAATGATGAACCGACATACCCGTGATTTTTTTTCCTTTATAAATAGTAGATTTCGGGTCCACTTGCACGCACCTCAGTTATTCCGTTAGGTTCTTCCTACTCCCACCAGTACAAGTATCGAGTAACTCCATCCACCAAGGTTTAAGGATGAGAAGAAATCACTTAGCATTTTTGTCTCTACTGATTTAACCATAATCTCCCATGGTTTTCATCATCTACTTCATACACCGCTAGGCAGGGGCGGCTCTAAAGGCTTGGCCAATGAGGCCGTCACCTAAGGCCTCCAAAATTTGAAGGCCCCAAATTTATTTTTAATTCTTATTGTTATTACTATATATTATATAAATTATATAAATAATTACTATAAAGAAAAGTGTTACACTATATTTTTTTGGTTATTTGATTGAGGTTATTTTATATCAATAAATTCATAAATTATGATAATTTTCTTCACTGATTAATTAGTATATTTGCGATTAATTAGTATATTTGCTTCAGTCTTCAATTTTAATTTTATCCTTTTTATATAGGAATTAAGTTATATATATCGACAACATAATGAATTTCTTTTACAATGTTCTCTCAAACTACATAAACACAAAAGCATTCATGCACCGATTTTCTTATAGTGTAATTCGACATATTATATTAAGTTATTTAAATTTATTTTAGATATTCACCAATAAATGCTACTTAATAGAATGAACTATAACTATCGTTTAAATTGATCACAAGGAGTAAATATTTTTGACGCCATTAATGCTCATAACTTAAGCTATTACGTTATGTACGTTTATTTCTTTTTCTTGTTTGTGATGATAGCCAAATCAAAATATGTGGATCTCAACATCCGATAGTCCACCACATTATTGTTTGTACTCTTCTTCCTATTTTCTCTTTTGAAATTCGCTTATTTTTGTCTTAAGTAATTAATTTATTGTTTAGAAAGTAAATTTTGCTGTTAGTGTAAATATTTTATAAAATAAATTTAAGGGCCTCTCAATATGGTTTCGGCTTAGGCCACGAGATCCATTGAGCTACCCCTTCCACTAGGGCCATGCCTCTTCGGCGCAACATGCTCGTGAATTATTTTGACTGTCAACTTCATATTTAAACATTACTTGGAGCTTTCTCTGCAGCCTGAAGGAATTGCAGTTGAAGCAAGGGAAGTTCTTCTCCAAAGAGCTTCCCAGGGAACTATAAACTTCACAATCAACAAGTATGCATTTATTTCTTTGCATTTTTCTCTTTCAATGTGTGCTGCTTAAATTTTTAATATTTCATATGTTACTTCTGGCTTCTTCTTAGGGCTCCATGGATGGTAGAAACAAATCCTAAAGAGCTCGGATTTGGAATTTATTCATAAATTCAGTATACAGATTTTACAGATCAAGTAAGCCTTCCTAAGTTTCATGCTGGTTCATAATATGTACCTTTTGCATTTCAAATTTATAAATATATGGAGGTAGACAACCTTGACACTTGTATTGAGCTGTTTTCTCGATTTTGTAAATATCTTTTACATCGTCGATGCATAGAGCTTAAATTCATTTCCTTTTCCCTTTTCAGGCGTTGGGCGTGGAGCCAAAAAAGCAACCTCGCCCTGAAGATTAAAAAGATTACATTGTCTAATACATTGAAAATGCAGATAAAACAATGAAATCTCATTTCGTTGTCTCCCTTGCCTTTTCTTTCCCCTAATTATCTTCTTTTACATGGCTGGAGTACAATTCTATTAGAGAAGTCTGCTGAATGACAATGTTAAGACACATTTGATAATTATACATATTAAGCAGTTCCTTGTTGATGCATCAAGTTGTGTTAATGTTTTACTTACCAATTATTTAGTGTTTGAGTAGTAGGATTTCTTTGGACAATCCTATATAACTACTTTACTTCCCTAAGGCTCGTGCATGATAACAACAAAAACAAAATACCCCATGAAATCCCACAAGTGAGGTTTAGGAAGGATAATGTGTACGCAAACTTTACTCCTACCTTATGAGGGTAGAGGTTGTTTCCGATAGACCCTCTCGGCTCTCGTGCATGATAACAAGACTTACTAAAATTTAAGTAGAGGAAGACTCAATATATAACAAAAGTAACAAAATGTGTAATACCCAACACCAAGTTTGTCAAATGAAATTTTCAGGAAAGATGTTACATTGACCAAAAACAAATCAAATAATTATCAAATTGCTCGAAAGGACTTGACTTTAGTGTATTACAAACAACAGAAAACCCCACCCACAATCAGGAAAATGAAAAGGAAAAAAAAGAAACCACTCTATCATTCTTTCGACATTTCAAATACAAGCACACACTTCTGTACACAAACAAAATTACAAGTATTGCCTAAAATTTAAATGCAGCAATGAACTGGAACAGAAAATGATAGAAAAATCACTTAGAGAAAATCAGTCATATCCTTCTAAAACCGTTGAGCTGGTCTCTATAGCATGTCTGTATACATTGTCTGATAACTATACAACAGCATCCGTGCAGGCTATCCTCGTTCGTTGCCGAAACATTTTTGCATGCATGAGTCCGGCTTGATCTACATTCGAATCTCTCTCAAAGTTGCTAAGCCAATGTTTGAAATCCTCAAACAAGATTTTATGTAACAATTTTTGTTCATCTCTGCTCAAATGACTAGTCAGGAAGCGCCAAATATGAAAGGCAGAGGTGTCAGTATGTTGAGAATACTTCATCCACAAATTCCACGCCTCTTCTTTTGTCATTTCCCACACATCCTGCGCTAACAGCAGACTACACATGCGAGCAGAATGCTGAACACGTGGCTGGATCTAACAGTATGAAGGCTCAAGCACAGCACATTCGTCACAACTACCAGTTTGATCTATTTCTGTCCGACTCTCTGGGTTGGGTACTCTTATATGCTCTCCAAACATCTTCCCAATTGTGTCTACTTCCACTTCTCTCAGACGGATAATTGTTAAAATCCGTGTGTGTTCTAAATGTGCTGCTCTCATTGCCTCTACTTTGACTATTTCTCATCTCTTCTTCAAGGTCATAACGTGAACGCTTCAAAAAAATAGCAGTAACTCAGTTTAAGATTCAATAATTAAGAGATGTCCAATCTACAGAAGGAAGCTGTAAGCAGTCAAAGCCACCTTAGCAAAGAAGACAAAAAGAGAAGAAAACCAAGGGGTCCTTGCACTTCCAACCATTGGATTGAGAGTTCGAGTCACCAAAGTAGGGCAAAGCGAAGTGCTGTTAATCCCCTTGGGAGATGGGTGGACGGGTCAGGCAAGGGAGGTGGTTTGGCTGGCTCCTAGTGTTTTAAAAATATACGCCAATGCAGGTTTTGTTATGGTGAAAGCTTTAGGCTTGTCACTACAGCAGCTGTTTTTCTTGAAAAGCTCCTCGACTCCCAACAACAATTAAGAAAATTCCATTCGATGGAAGAAGGAGACCTAACTTTCACAAGCTCCACATTGACGCCCGCAACACGAGGAACAAGATACATGGGATAAGGCAAGGCATAAAAAAAGATTGATTTCTTCGATTATATTTTAATCTACTGAAATTAATAGGCACTCAAGCAGGTTGGATACAAAAACTTGCTACAAGCCCCTAATTCCATGCTAACCTACACCCTAGGGGAAGATCCACGAGTACCCAAGGCCGGGATAGGGAAAGAAAGGCTAGCAACAAATTGGCCATTTTACATGCTACACATTCTTTGACCTTGGTAACAATTTTTTTATTTACATGCTAACCTACACCTTGACTAATTCCACAGAGATACCTGTTACCTCCCACCTGTAACAGGTACCAGGTAACTCTATCCACCAAGGCTTGGACGGATGGGAAGAAATCACCTAGTATTTTTCTTCTCCGCTGGGATTTAAACCTGAGATCTCAGATTTTCAACCCACTTCATTGACCACTAGGCCATACCCTCGGGTGTGATCATAGTAAAAAATTACCTCACGAGAAAAACAATGAAGGACAATAGAGCATGCATAAACATACCTTTGCAGAGTCCGAAAGCACTGCATAGGCTTCTCCTATCATCTTAAAGAGCCTGTCGGCATCTCTGTGGACTTCTTCTGCTATGTCTTTCCACAGTCCATCATCCGCATTGTCATTTCTAGCCAGTGATTGCCCAGCCTAGATCAGCAAAACAATGTTTAGCCTAAAGTCGCCATAAGCGGTGTTATAAAGTAGCAAAGGTCCTAGAAAGAACCTTATCAGGGTGATGCTTGAGTGCAGCTTTTCTATAGGCTTTCCTAATTTCTGATGCACCAGCAGATGAATCAACTCCCCTGTCATCGTCGCATCAATCGTTAGAAAAACAATTGCTTACTAAAAAATCATACACCAGTATGCATATATTTCCACAAACAAATACTCTCTCGATTCTTTTTATAGATGTAAACTAGAGATGTATAACATAGCAAACAAAACCTTAATATCTTGTAATTTTTGCCATGTCTATTTGCATAGCATGCCATTAAAGGCAAAATGTGGCCTCTTAACATTAAAGAGTTTTTAAATATTGAAAGGTGTCAATCTTTTCTGGACAGAGCAAAAAATAAAGAGTTCAATAACTTGAGTCACAATTAATAAACTTACAAGATGAGGTAAAAGTTCAAAGGGATTTCCTTTCTGGCTTCTTCCTCCATTACCGAAAGCTTTTGCTGTGTTTGCCGAATCTCATTTACGAAACTCATTTTGTTATGTGATCCAGATCCACCAACTTTATTTTCCATATGCCTTGTCAGAAGGGACACAAGTCGCTGAAGATCTGAAGCTGCCCGTCCGTAATCTCTGATCATCTCAAAAAGAGAAGCCCGTCTAGAAAGTGCCTGCTATAGTTTGTGTTGGCATTAACCGAAGATATACTGTACCCTAAAATCAGGTAGCTAACTCCACAAAATTGCTATGGATACTTCTTCACTGGAAAAACACTACCAAACTGATCAAATTCAATGTACTAGGTTATCGGAAAATTCAGTGTAGTCAAGTCCTCTGGGTAATGTTTAGAACTGCACGAAGAACTACTGTGCTTACCCAGCCCATTAATATGAGAGAAAAAATAAAACTACCATCTTTGAACCAGTAACTCAATCAGCATAGGACTTCGTGAAGCAAATGAGAAGGAAAAAAAAGATTTCCTATTCAAGTCATCTATGGCCATATTCATCATAACAATATGCAAATGAAAAAAAGTAGCTAGAAAAAAGAGATCGTCTAAAATGCAGCCCTGGAGAAGTCCGATCTCACAATTATTGTAAACACAACTCCATATAACAGTACGATCGTGCCAATTAGGATTTTCCTGGATTTCATTATGTTGAGAGTGGGATTGGGGGACAGACAAAGGAAGTGGATTAGATTCTGCACCGCTACAGTCAGAAAATCAGTCCTACTGAATGGTAGCCCGTGCGTATATTTCGGTAGCTCGAGAGGTCTAAGACAAAGGGGATCCATTATCGTCCATGTTGTTTAAACTGGTTATGGAAGCATTGAACAGAATGATGGTTTGAATTGTGACAAGTGATTACCTGAGGGGTTCTCTACAGCGTTTAGGGGTCAAGGCATTGACAGAGTTACACACCTCTTGTTCCGCTCTAGTATTTTGTGATGCCGAGGGAACTAACTGGAAACCTTGAGACATGCGCTTATTTGGTTCTAGGGCAGTCCTTGGTCTCGAGATCAACCTCAGAAAGTTTGAGATCATCCAGTGGGTGAAGTGAACAAATATTGATAGTTGTACAGGTGCTCAAAAGCAGGATTGAAGCTTTTCCAACCACTACATCAAACAAAGAAACAGAGGCAAGCAATCCAGTAGTAGAAAGGGTAAAGAAAAAGACTTCTGAGTTGGCAAAAACATTTGCTCAAAAGGGAGAAGTAGAGAAAGGAAGTGTTAAATTAAAAGCACTACATCTAGTATTCTCACTTATTTCTTGTCGCTACTGCAGGCACTGGCTAGCATGACAGGGAAACTGGAAAGAGTGCAGAGGAACTTCCCATGGGACTCAGTGGACAGTTCTTAGAAAAAGTTACTATTGTAAGTTGCTAGCTAGAGAGAAGTCGGTTTCCCTTATCTATCGGTTTGTATCCCTAGGACGCCAAGAAAGGTGTGAGTTTTCACTTGGTTGGTCGGCTAAGTAATCCGTTCATCCTCTAGATCCAACCCTTTGTGTAAGAGTTAGCTAAACAAGGTTTCCATTCATCTTTTTTACCATAGACAGCTTCGATTATTTGCCTCCAGGAAGCGTCATCTTCAGAACTGTATTTTCATAGCCACTTGAAGAGCAAACTTTTATTATGCAGTTTCAAGTTTCTAACTCCCATTCCTGCCCCTTTGTTTATCCCTTATTACTTTATCCCATTTGATCAAATCACACCCTTCCCAAAGAAATTTACTCCTTGGGGAGTTCAGCTTTCTTTCAACAGCAGCAGGTAAAGTAAACATTGACATTAGATAAGTTGGAAACCCATCAAGTACACTACTTATAAGCGTAAGTCTTCCCCCATATGAAAGATACTGCTTCTTCCAGGGAGTTAGTTTGTTATTGCATTAATCCAGTACTCCCTTCCATAGGTTTGGATCATTTCGTCTTGCCCCCCAAGGGAAATCCTAAATATTTTGTAGGACATTTTTCCACTTTGCACTCCAATAAAGCTGCTAATTTTTCAACCACATCATCAGCATTAATGCTAAACATCCGAACCAACACAAGCCCAATCACGGCCCTCTAGTGAACACTGAACAGTACAAGCTTTCAACTCTTATGCAATATAAACTGCAGATGAAACCATTTTCATCTTTTCCTTCTGAGCATTTGGAGGGAGTTTATGTTGGAGATAAAAGATGGGTAATAGAAAATTAACCTTCAAGGCAAGACTACCAGAAAACGCAGTAGGCCTAAGAGAGAAATTACATTCAACAGCTGCACTGAAAAGACAATTCTGAAACCATACCTTCACATAATTCCCATCCAAGGCAATTGCCAGGCTGCAATCTGCAATGGCATCTGAAATCTGACCCATAGCTCGGTATGCAGCAGCACGATTGCAGAAACATATTGCAGTGAAAGGCCGCGACTCAAAATTACATGATACTGCAGCAGTATAATGCTCAACAGCTTCTGCATGCTTTCCTGATTGGAATGCTGCATTTCCAGCTGCCTGCATGGTAAAGGGTTGAATATCTTGAAGTGCAAAGCAAGATGTTCTTTTTCATTTTCATATTTACTGTTTTCATAGGGTGGCGGCAAAATTTGTTTGCATTACTTGCTCTGAGATCTTTCAGAAATCAGAAAATGCAAAGAAGATAAGTAGTAAAACAAGGTAGGTAGAGATGGGTAGGAATATATTAATACTTAAAGGCTGAACAAACAAGTCGAGGTCTATAAAGAAGCAAAACTAACTACAGTAGCTTGCTCGTCTTAGGAGCTTACCAAAAAGGGCATCAAATAACTTCTTTCTTTCCGTTTCAAAAAAGAGTAACACAGCTTTGCTAGGAAAATTTGACTGACCAAGAATGACCAACCAAAGTAGGTGATGATAGAAAAACATACACCCCTCAAAGAGCAATTCCTAACGCTTTTCCGCATAATAATTAATCACAATGCAACAGTAGAAGATTAACTTGTCTATTCAAGGGTGGAGGAAATAAGCAGCTATTTACAGATGATAGAAAGCTTCCAAGGTCAGTAGTTAATTCCAGATAGTTTAGTGCGGAAAGAACATAAGGATCGCCTTTTCTCAGTGAAGTCCTGATATAAAGTTGTCACAAAATAGACCGCAAGAACAAATATGACCATGAAAATTCATATGGAGAACAAAGCACCTTATGCAGTAGAGTGTTTTTCATGTGTCGTGTGTGAAGAAGATTATGAAGACGCAAAACACTTATTTATCTATTTGTTGAATCACAAACCAGATCTAGTACATGTTGAATTTGCTTGAAGATATATGGTGCAGCCATGCTACATTTTTGGAATAGAAGAACAATACGAGGAGGAGAAAAAAGTTGTGGAACACTATACCAGTGGTTATATGGTGGACTATGTGGAAGGAAAGAAACCAATGATACTTTGAAGGCAAAAAGGAAAACTTTCTCGGTGGTATAGACAGAGCAGCCCTAGCAAATTTAAAGATTCACAGCCACAACTTCAAATATAAATTTTCGCTTAGTGTGATACCTACCATCTCTCACATTTATCACGGCTACTAACTAGCTAATGCAATCAGAGACCAGGATCGTCTCTTCTTCTTCTGTTATTGTTATTTCATTTACCTTCCAATTCATCCCAGAAGATCTTCAAAAATATCAATAGGTAAATCATTTGCGAGTTTCACGAAAATAGAGATTTATGGTTCAAATGGCAGCTACCACATTTAGTTACTGAATAAATACATGTATAACAATGAAATAAGCTAAATATAAAAGTGATGGATGCTTGTTTACGAAAGGGAAGATGATAAAGCACAAAGTTCACTCACCTTGAGGCACAAGAGCTCACGTATTGTTACCGCTAAAGGAACAACAGCTTCTAAATTCTTGAGTCCACTACTGCAAAGTCAAATTATATGACTGTAAGCTAGCGACTACCTGTAAAAGTGGATAAAGATATTCCAAATAAAGAAGCCACCTTTCCACTAGACACATCGATTTTTCTTGGTTCTTCATAAAAGTATCAGCCTCTTCAAGCTTCCCAAGATAAAAGTAAGACTTGACTATTTTAGAAAAACACCAGAGCCCAGAGGAAGCACTTTTCTGTGTGGCCGTACTATCTAATTCCGATGACTGGTAACTGGAATTAGAAGGCAGAGCATTTGACTTAGCAAATTCAAGTGTCTTCTCACATAACTGAATCACCTCTTCGTACCTCCTCAGCTGTTCATTAAACTCACAGTTTAGTTTAATTCAAGAAACTCAAAAGATTTTTAGACCACTTGTTGCAAACTGCCAAAAATATTTAGGTAGTCAAAATTTAATTTTACAGTCTCATGGTTCAATGACAAATACCAAGAGAAGAGCATCTGCTTTCATTTCAAGAAGTTTCTCCGAATAGGTGCTTATTGTCAAAGCCTCAGAGATTGCACCCAAGGCCAAGTCTGCCTCACTTTGCCTTCGCCTTTGCAGAAGTTCCACACACTGCTTCATACATTCTGATAATCTCTGAGGGCATCGAAAAAGACCAATTAGTTTTCATTTCTCAAGAAGTGCAACAAAGTTCATTTTGTTTGCGAAGAATTCAGATGTTGCTTAAATGTTATTATTAAGGAAGAAGCTGGACAAATAAAATCATAATCAAAAGTCAAAGCTTCAATTAGAATGCTAAGAACACAACCTAATGACCTATGAGTAAATTACCTATACTGTCCACATATTTCCAGTTTTCTTTTCTTAGTGAACAACAGCTGTGGTACACGGAGGGGAGTGTCAGATAAGAAGTTATCTAGCAACAGATACTTAATTCACCCTCCACTTTTCTTTTTCTTTTTTATGAATGAATTTTATTAACAAAAAAAAAAAGGCATCAAGAAAATGCAAGAAGACCCTCTACTTCTTTTAATCAGTACACCCTCTCTACTTTGTGTTCATATTATCCCTATTTTCTCTTCCTTTTCTCAATTTTGGGGCCCTCTAAGTGACCTTGCATCTCATAGGAGATAACATAAGCAAGTTGTTCATGTCGCATGCTTTGACAAGCTCAAAATTATGACTAAAGTTTCCAGATAATCTCATTTAAAACCTAATGTGAAATCCATAGATCTTGTTGGAATTTTTCTTTTCTTTACCTTTCATCAAACAACTAGTGGATTTGAAACAAGCTGGGGCATAAACGAAATTAATTGTGTTATTGCTGAGGTAATAATTGCATACAATACACGGCTAAGATAATTCAAATAAGGGGGGCACAGTCTAGGAGGTAACCGTCTAGCGAAAGAATCTGCTAAAGATAAATCCTGATAAGAAGAATGTTTGCAAACTACTGAAGTTAATCATTTTACCTGTGTCTTTTCCAAGCCCTCCGAAGCTTCCACCAATATTTTTCTGTCCGCACACACCTCAGGCCCTTGTTGCAAGCACTTCATGAAAAACTTTGATGCATTTTCGACTTCCCCAAGGGCAAGGTAACAGCTAGAAAATGCAAAACAAAACATAGTTACAAAAACAAAGAGTCTGTTTTTCCTTCTGTCTATAAATGGTATTAACACTACTATACACTTTGGCATATTTATACTGGATGCTGGAATGCAACTGTTCACAACATTCTTATTACACGATTAATCACCACTGAAGAAAGCTCGTGATTTGAAGCTGTTAACAGCATTTCAGGAACTATCTAGATTGGCTAAATCTTGAAAAGCTGCAAATTATAAAATTCGATCACCAAGAAATTTGTGACCTTTGTATAAGACCTAAATGCATCAGAGGAAAAAGGACAAGAGTAAAAGCTGTATCATAGCACATATCAAAAGACAGAGACCACAGTAACCACAGTAACTGGGAAATATCAACTTTTCTCCTTTTTCTAATTTACATATTTATGTATATTAAAAAGATGAACCTAAAGGTATTGATATTCAGTTTCTAAATAGGTCTTCCCGACGAAGCTATACAAGAAATGTTGACACTGCATGAAAACAACCAATTTAACTAAGTTATCACATTAAAGAAGGTTTATCCAACAAGAATCACGGAATGATAAACTCAAGACAGAATATTATATGTGCTCCATGCACTGTGATTGTTTTAATTTTTAAAACAGACATGCTTATGCTTACTAAAGGACAGTGATCAAACTTCTATTAGCCAACCATATGTTTAGAAAGGTAAGAGGAAGCTAAACCTATACCATATAGAAACTAAAGGAACTTATGACTAAGGAAGGTAATTAATAACACATGGATCATACTTTGCAGCTCGAACTTGGACCCTGAAGAAGTTCGGATCTAATGCAACAGCCTTCATACAATCCTCAAGTGCTTCTCTCATTCTTCCAAGAGACATACGTGTTGCTGCACGGTTGCTATAACATAACATTAAAGCCCGGAGACAGCTCTTAGATGTCTCGCTTCCAGACACACAATTCAGTCCTTGTGTGTAGAATTCCTCCGCTTTAGACAAGTTCCCATTTGCATAGGCTTGATTCCCCCTAATATAAATAGAGATCGCAAGCATGAACCTCGGACGAAAATGCAACAAAAAAAAGGAATAAGTGAATGAATAAGGTAAATCTCTCCATGATAAAAAACAGTAACTTGTACCTCAATCGCCATTTTTCACAAGCTTCCTGAGCAGCCATGCTTGCCGCAACCGTTTCATGGTTGACCTTCTGCACCTTAGCTGGTTCATCATTTCCCTGGCTATGGCTTGTCAAAGCAGGTATAAATCCTTTCTTACCCTGAGTGGGGGATGAAAGAGAAGATCCAGAAACTTGCAAAAATTGCACTGGTGATGATGAGTAAGAAAATTGCGTAGTTGAAATTGAACTACTCGAATCATTGGTGAGCTTCGTTCGATTTTTCTTCTTCTGTTGCCGTGTTGCTGCTGCTATCTGATTTTGAGCAACAGAGGATGCACCAAATATGAAGTTACCCTCAATGCAACCCTCTTCAAAATTTGAAGTAACACTAAATTGACTTCCTCCATCGCTATCTTGTCTCTCGATTGTTGGTTTGGAGGTCACTTCATTATCTGCTGCAGTTACGAAAGAATCAGTACTATAATCTAAATGCTCGGTAGCAGATTTGAAGCTTTCAGTCTCAGTCCCAGATATAGACTCTTCAAAAGGACCGTCTGTATCTACACCATGATGAATAAAGTGTCCAGATTTTACTTCTTGTGTTTCGTTGTATGTCACATCATTTTCATTGATATTCATGCGTTCTGTAGCATCTACCAGATCTTCATCTGTTACATCATTTGCATCCGCTGGTCGTGAATCACTACATCCATAATTCTCATTCAGACTAAAGGACTCATCGGAAGCCAAAGAAGTTTCCCTTGACAATGTATTATCTGTTGGTGCTTCACGATACGGAGAAATATCCATTGGTGAATATGGTTCGGAAGGTTCGGCATTCTCTTCTGAACTTCCTCTGAAGGCAAAGTCTTGAGCAAAGTCCACTGGAGTTGAGTGTGTTTGCTTAGGTTTCCCTTTCTTTTTCTTGTATCTGGGGTCTTTAGTCGCTTCCCTTCTAGTTTCAACTTTCTTATTTAAGCTTCCTTTAACAGTTGGTGTCTTAAATCCAAAATTTTGCATTAGCATAACATCAGACTTTGTAGTGAAACTAAATTCAACCTGATTAGTATAGGGACTATTCTGCGTCGCTGCCTGAAATGAGAACCCTGAAGGAATTGAATCTGAAATTCCACCAGCATTGGTATTGCCCAAAGATTCAGTTTTCCCTTTATCCACATTATCAGCGGAAGCAGGCATATCAGCCTGTGTTTGACCAAAATGGTTTCTGCTTCCAACTCCCGAGTCATTCACATTATCAAGTTTATTAACAATATTTCCACTGAGGTCACTTGAACTTGGATCAACCTTTACATTCTCATTTATATGCATGTTTTTCATCTTATCATGAAGCAAGGTCTCCGAGCTTCCACCCAGAGAGCCTCCTTCCTTATACGCATAGTCCTTCACGTCATTCTCAATGCTTTCTTTGATATTCAACTTGTTCATCTCATTCAAAAGATTAACTCCTACACCCCCACCAAACTTATTATCAACATTTTCACTACTCGACAAGCTGCCAAACACGTTAAACTCGGGTTTTACATTCCGTGCAGAGTCAACATTTCCCTCACTATTGATCTTTAACTTGCTCTCCATATCCTTGCTTACCATTTCATCAAGTTTCGCCTGGCCACCCATAAACACGAAAGACCCTCCTTTATCAGCAACAGAATTAACCACATTGTTGTTTACACCACTCACATTCATTTTCTTCTCACTTTCAAGTTTCAGTTTTCTCATTTCATCAACAAGAAATGTTCCTTCGCCTACATTGGTATTTGAATTTGCTCCAAACAGACCACTTTTATCATTACTACCACTAATTCTACTAGCTCCAAAAACAAACCCTTTATTACCAACATCCCCACTACCCCAATACCCCAAATTACCCCCCACCCCCAAACCCATGTCCATTTCTTGATTTTCCACAAAACCCTTAAAAGGGTTGGAAGGTTGGTCCTTTTTATGAGGACCCATGTATTTCTTCTTGTACAATCTGGGTTTCTGCAGCTTTCCAGAAGACCCAAATGGAGACGGGCTCGGATCTTGACCCTGACCCGTATGTCCAAGATTGTGATCCATTGAAACCCCAGAAAATATTTTGTGCTGCTTTGAAAGATTATATGAAGATTGAGTGTTAAAAATCTGACCTTTATGAAGATACAAATCTCCGGTATCAGTCAACGCCGGCGACATAAGTCATCTAATCGAACGGCCAGCGTTTACTCCCATGAATTCTGATCATGAAATAATTTGGTTTGTTTTTTGGGAGAAATCAAATGAAGCTTGTAGAGGAGGGTCTACTTCCTCTTTTAATTTTCTTTTTAGCTTACTATTTTTCTAATTGTTGTTTAATTATTGTTGTTTGTTTACAAATTTTCATGTATACATTTTTTTTTAAATCTTTGGTTTCTTAATCATGAGGGTTTTTATTTTATTTTATTCCATGACTGAGGGAATTTTGTGTTTTTGAATATGACAGTTCTATTGTTGATTTTTTTCTTCCTTTTCAAATGTTCATCTTTATCTTTTGATAGGATCTTTTTAGTGGCCTTTCACATTTTTTCAGGTCCATATAATAACAATTGTTTTCATTCTGTGGTGTGATGCAAATTGTTCCTCTTTTAATTTTGATAATTATTTTTACATTATTATATGAGTGTGTTTGTGAATGTTAGTATTATTTTGATATGGATTGGATATTCAAATAAATGCCTTCGTCATTACAAACAATTTAATGTAAAAAACGTGCCAATCACATGAGATTGGAAAATAAAACTAATTTTTTTGTGCATGTTATTAAGAGATTGATTAGTTGTATGAATTTATTATTTGTATCACGATAAAATTCAATAGAACTTGAACTAGGTTAAGAGTTATATCCACGAATGATAATATTGGGATAGTCTTTACCAATTAGTCTATATTAAAGTTAATTAGTATGAATGTTCATGAGACACAATCGATCTACTCGAATAAAAACGAATATAAAAAATTATCTAAACATATAAGTTCATTTTTTATTAAATTATACCTTTATACAATTTTATAAAGTATGAGTAATATGAAACAAGCTTTTATAAAATGGTAGCGTTTCTAATATGCATCATTGTCTACTCTAAATGATCTAGTCATAAAAACATTTCCTTTGACTTCAATCACAAAACAAAATTTATTTGTAATGCATTTAAAACAACACAATCAATGAGAATTTGAATTTCTGGTAAATGAAGATATCGTAACAAGAGTACAAGCATAATTTTGAATGCGTGCGCGTATATATATATACATATATATATATTGTGTGTGGTATATATATATATATATATATATATATATATATATATATTAAAAGCATTGTTTTATCACGAAACGCAATGTGTGTTTGTATTATTTTGAAGTGCATTAATTTCTTTTTGGCAAAATTTTTTCTTCATTTTTCTTTCGTAGCAATGTTTTATCTTAAAAAAAAAAAGTACCTCGTTTCCAAATATTAAATTTTCTTTAACTTCTCTGAAAAACTACAAAAGAAATTAATATTTGTAAAGTTTGAAAAAAAAATCTCTTTTTTAAGACAACCAAAATAGACAAAGGTAGAAAACCTAAAAAGAATTTACAAAAACAATTTCAACCATTTCTCCAACCAAACCTTTTTTATGTTTTGTTTATTTTTTTCTGAATTTTTGAAAAGGCTTCCTTTTTATTACTCTTTCTTTGAAAATCAAAGCTCTTAATTCCTCAGTCCATCAGTTGCTCGCCGTCTCTGCTCAATGTCTCTGCTTTTCTACAGAGGTTCTCTTTTTCTCCTCTTCATATTAATTCCTGTCGTACTGTTCTAAAATTTGCTAAAATCTTGTTTGTCAAAGGTGCTAGCTTTAGACTCTAAACTTGAGCTTAATCTTTTTTCTTTTTTCTTTTTATTTTTTTTTGGGGGGGGGGG
>MCJB01027454.1:0-98020 GCA_002018475.1 Nicotiana obtusifolia
AAAATTTTACAATTTGACCGTTAGGCCCGCCTCAGGCCCGCTGGGCCCGCGGGCCCGGCCCAGGCCCGCCTGGCGGGCTTTTTTGGGTAGCCCGGCCCGTCACGGGCCTAGGACCGCTAGAGGCCCAGGACCGCTAGGGCCCGGCCCGCTAGGCCCGCCAGGCCCGCCAGGCCCGCGGTCCCGGGGCGGTCCCGGGCCAGGCCCACCGTGGGCCACAGCCTTATGCTATCATCTCATTTGCAAATTTCATCATTGCGTCAAGAACTTCATGAAAGTACTTATGCATCGTTTGCTAAGAATGTTGAAATCTTCTCTTAATAAACACAAAACTCTCGTTATGTCCTATAATGGTTAAGAATATTGCTATCTGCTCTTCGACAGATATATGTTTGCTATCTGTGAGCCATCCATTGTGCCTAAAATGTTGACATAACCTAACATATGCATCACGTGACATGCGCATCAATTCTAAATTGCCCGACAATAGTTCAAACGTATACTTTTGACCAGATAAAGATGAAGTTAGGTCTTTATTTCTTTGATCATACTCCAATCTAAATCTATTTCTATGCCAATAGAAGCACATCAACAACAATATTTGATCGTTGATATCCATGTCCAATCTGTTTTAACAAAGAAAAATATAATCAGCAATAGTAAGCACAACATGAAATATATTCTATAAGCACAAGAAATTACAGAAGCACAACAAAGTCATTATAAAAGTTTATTCTATAGTCGTCAAGCATAACCAGACACTGAAAAAGTGTATTTCACGAATAAATTTATTCAAAGCATAATATAGTATCACAAAGTTTCATAATAGATACCAGTTGAAAAACAATAAAGAAAATATTGCATAAAATCAACATCTAAAACATATTCCAGCTAATTAATTAGCAAAATTAAAGCATTCCCATTTTTTCCCCATAGCTTTGACCCAACTCCAATTTATCGACCTCTGTCATTTGCATCCATGCTTGTCTATAGCTATCACCTTCACAAAGTATGCTAACAGATGTACTGTATAATGGTTCTTCCCATCCAAGTCCCTCTAATTTTAGCATACGTTCATCAACATTGGCGCACTATTTTTTTTAATCAATAGCTCCAAAGCAGTACTCATCTTATCATCAATTTCTACTCGAGACAATGTGGTTTTTCTTTTCTTTCCCTCATTTTTCCGTTCTGTTGAAACTGGAGAATTAATAGGAGTTCCATTGTTTTTGTCACCAAGTAGATCTTCAACATCATCAAGGGTATCTATATCTATATTAGTATAAAGATGAGACACCAGGTCGAGGAATTGAACAACTTGGACTCCAACCATGAATGCCGGTTGCAGTAGAACCCTCGAAATCAATGTCTTGGCTTTTGGATGAGCCTATATCCAAATATATAAGATCATAATTCTAATATACAAGTCAAAGCATTTTCTACAAAGAAAAAAAGAAAAAATTACTGGATAATGAAATAACTTTTATGTACTCATCACATTCACTATTAGACATTAGAAAGCTATTAGTTGTTGGATCATAAATATTGCCAGTTTTTTTAGTTATCGGCAACCAAGCTTGATACTTTTCTCTTAGATAATCATAGTGATTCTTCATCTGCTTTAACGAAATTGGATCGTGACAAATTCCTTTTTGCTATACACATATAGCAACGAAAGAGAAACTGATTGGAGTAACAAGCTACTACGGTAAAATCCAGTTCCTTGCCTTTCTTTAATATTTTTAGTTCATCTTTCTTTTCTTACCATTATTTTATCTACCATTGGTATATACCTACTTGATTTAGCAAATCTCAAAAGATCAAATAGTTTGATTAGTATATGAAGGGAGTACTCTCAGTTGAAAGCTACGCTTACTTCCGTATTAGCAAGGTTCAAAATAATTTAATGTTTTGTTGTTTATTCGGCTCATTGTGTTGGTTTGGAATAAGTTAACTAGGGCCTGGATAGGAATGTAAGTTAGTAAATATTTTCACCTATGAGGTACTCTGAATGCAATTAGTCTGATAGTTGGTTCTTAGTCCAGTTATCCCGGAAAGGGTTCTAATTATAACATTTGAAAGAACTAATCTAAGTTAGTATTAGTGTGTTAGGCGGATAATCACTGCTAATGGGATATTTCCCTTGGACAAGAGAATTGTAAATAAAGTTATACTCTTTGAGCATGCACTGATGTAAATTGAACTTGTTTATTACATGTAGTTTGAAAATTGTGAATCGGGAGCGTTTGGAGGATATGTGAAGTTGAAGCTGAGCTAGCTTTAAGGTGAGTGGAGGCTTACTCTCCTAGTAGGGAATTCCATTAGAACCCCTGTGCTCCATGTGTTCAATAAATCTAAGCCATGTCTTCTTGCGATCCAAGTAGTTAGTTCACTCCATTCTTATTCAGTACGACGATATATGTGACAGAAATACATGCTCATTTGTATTACCAGTTGTTACTTGCGTTTGTTTGTGATACTTACATTCAGTTAAGTATTCAGTTTCAATATTAATTCATGCATCAATATGATCATTCAATAGGGAGAAATGGCCAACCTCCCCAGCGTGAGTGCCATGATGCCAGGGTTAGTTATCCCACGCTCGCAGATGCCAACTCTTTGTTGGGGAGATAGGCCGACACTTCCCCGTACGTGTTCCCAGATCCTCTCGTACACAGGGCCACTACGTGTATCGATTTTCAGAAAAATGTTCAGTTTTAGCTTACAGCTCATCTTATAGTTTTAGTTTCCAGCTCATTACTTGTTTATAAATTTTATATGATTTTTTGTATATCCGTTCTCTTTCATATTTTTCCCTGAAAGTCTCGCTCCGCCTTTTTAGTGGGTAGCCTATGAGACTTATTGGGTATCCTTTTGTGGTACTTAGCCCGTTTGGGCCTGCTACGTCGTGTTGCAGGTATTGAGGACGCAGGTAACGAGGCACGTGGCTAGAGGAGATATTCCAAATTTAGTTGACCGACTCTGCTGATTCATCCCAGCAGCAGCGGACTCTTTTCAAACTATTATTTATTTTTAGATGTTTATTTTATTTTCGGGGAATTCCCTACAGGCTATGTATTTCAGTTTCGTCAAATTCTAGAGGCTCGTGACTTGTTAGCGGGTTAGTATTAAAATATTTTGGGATTTATCCTTTATTTATTATTTTATCAGTCCGTTTAAGAACTGTAACTTGACTAGAATTAGCATTTAAGTGCATTAGGTTGTTTGCTATTGAACCTGACGTTTTGATACAACTAGCACAGGGTTCACTCAACAAGTGGTAATGGTTGAGTGCCAATCACGTCCAACCTCAGTTGGGGGCGTGACACGATATTTTGCATTCATTACTATGTACTCTGTTGCAAGTTTAGTGACGCGACCAATGAAGCAGACGTGGACGTGAGGCTTGATACACACGTCATCCCTAAGAGAGATATTTTGAAGTACCTTGGGTCTATTATCCAAAGACATGGAGAGATTAACGAGAATGTTACACACAGTATTAGAGCGGGATGGATGAAATGGAGGCTCGCATTCGGTGTTTTATGTGATACGAATGTGCCACCTAAACTCAAAGGTATGTTCTACAGAGTGGTTGTTAGACCGACTATGTTGTATGGGGCTGAATGTTGGCTAGTCAAGAACTCTCATATCCAGAAGATGAAAGTAGCAGAGATGAGGATATTGAGATGGATGTGCGAGCATACCAGGATGGATTAGATTAGGAATGAGACATTCGGGGTAAGGTGGGAGTGGCCCTGGTAGATAATGCGAGGCTTAGATTGTTTGAGCATGTGAAAAGGAGAAGCACACATGCCAGTAAGGAGGTATGAGAGGTTGGCCGTGGTGAGTCTGAGAAGAGGTAGAGATAGGCCAAAAAAGTATTGGCAAGAGGTAATTGGGCAGGATATGGCGTTGCTTCAGCTTATCGAAAACAAGATTGTTGACAGGAAGGTGTGGAGGACGAGAATTAAGGTAGAAGGCTACTACGTAGTCGAGAGTGTTTCTTTCTCATACCAGTAGCATTATTGTTAGTCTTGTAGCCTATTATTGTTAGATTACGATCAATACATAATGTTCCTTTTGCTTCGTTATTATATTATCTTGTTGTGGTTAATGTTTGTTACTACTAATTTCTTTTTATCTTTCCTAGAACCGAGGATCAATCGGGAAATAACCTTTCTATCTTCAAGGTAGGGGTAAGGTCTGCGTACACATTATCCTCTCTAGACCCTACTTGTGGGACTATATTGGGTTTGTTGTTGTTGTAGTATTACTACGTATTCTGCAAAAGGAATTTATAATATTTTACTAAAAAGAAAACGAAAGTGTTATGCAAGGGGTAATCGGCAAATCAGACAACATATAAAATTTAGAACTTTCTTCTAATACCATGGAGGTAGTATTTCATCCATTATCATACTGCAAAACAGAAAAGCGTATCATACTCAAACAATCAGTGACTAACTGAGGATAATATTACTAGTGAGTTTTAGTCGAAAATTGATTTAACGGCAATGGTAACTACGAGTTGAGAATGTTTAGGTCAAGCTGACATTGACCTGATAATACTGTTCAACTATATTGATAGTTCAAAGACCTACCAGTAGTTTACTTTAAAAGAAAAAAATTCAGTATTGGAATGCGAGAATCCGAATAAAGCAAAATGGATACAGGTGATTCACATAACCAACCTCAACTAATTTTCAATGGTGATATATATAGTCTTCCTGCTTTGTTTCCTGCTTTCCCTCCGACTTCCATATATCTGGTACTTCAAAATTTATGCCATGGTATCAAACAGCAAACTGAAAAAGCAGAAACGAAACCATTATGAAATAGCTATGACTAGAACATGTAATTTACCCAAACTGGTGCATAAATCATTATTTGACAGAGACACGACGCAAGGGGGAAGGCAGTGGAGTGGGGAACCAATTTATTACTACAACGATATACCAACAACGATTGGAGCGGGTAAAGCGTGTATGGTTCCAAATTAGATATCAGTGCTTAAAATTGCCAAAGGCTAAGAGCTGGTTACAGTTACTCCGCAGCAATCTATGTTGCTCGGACTCTCCGAAAATATCGTTATGTGTGTCGGATCCTCCAAAAGTAGTGAATTTTTGGAGGATCCGACACGGGTGCGGGAACATTTTGGAGAGTCTCTGCAACGGAGGCCAGCAATACAATATAATGACTATTGCCAACAGATATCCCTAGCTTCATACATGAAGATGGAACCTTCAAAAAATGAAGATTTGGGTTCTGCTTAGATCATTTTGCTACATTAAATCCACAGGGATGTCATGTAAAATCCACTAAAGTCCCCAGCGACATGACTGGGCAGCATTTGAGATCTACTGCTTCTTTTTCCCCCCTTTTGTCTTTATTTCTCTTATATCGGTCAAAAGAAGAGTTACTTCTTATGGGTTGGGTAAAGGAAAGTTACATACGACAATATCGTTGAAGATTTTCATTGGTCAAGGAGAGGTCAGTAACACTACAAAAGGACAAAAGAGACAACTTCCTGAAAGGTATACCTTGGAGAGTACTTTGTATTATGTTTGATAAAGTAATAAATTTCACTAAAAGAAGGGCAAAACATGCCCCCATATAAGTAGTACACCAAAAAACTTGGGGTACTTCGTAGTTTACATATGTTTTTAACAACCCAAATAACAAGAGCATCAAAAAGACCCATCTGACTCCCAAAAAAGGACCAAGATATAAAGGAAAAGAAGTATACTGAATACAGCACAACTTTTAGATGGATGTTTCAAAATAATTGTAACAGAAAGGCTTAATAACCAGCTTTTTAACTTATCCCAAAAAAAAAAAAAAAAGAACCAACCTTCTAGTAAAATCAAGCAGCAGCAGCCTGTTGTAGCTCCCTGTCTGCGTGCTCCCTGATCCTCCTTTCTAGCTCTGGTCTAAAGTGCCTAATGAGACCCTGCACTGGCCAAGCAGCAGCATCACCCAATGCACAAATAGTATGTCCTTCAATCTGTTTCGTCACTTCTTGGAGCATGTCAATTTCTTCCAACTTTGCATTGCCAACCTTCATTCTTTCCATGATCGTCCAAAGCCACCTTGTGCCTTCCCTACATGGTGTACATTGACCACAGCTCTCATGCTTATAGAAGTACGAGAGCCTTGCAATTGCATCTACAATATCAGTTGACTTGTCCATGTCAATTACAGCAGCAGTCCCCAACCCTGACTGCACAGCTTTCAGTGCATCAAAATCCATTAGTATATCCTCACATATGTTCTTGGGAATCAATGGAACAGATGAACCTCCTAGTAAAACAGCAAGTAAATTGTCCCATCCTCCACGAAAACTGCCACAGTGCCTCTCTATCAGCTCCTTCAATGGAATACTCATATCCTCTTCCACTGTGCAGGGCTTGTTTACATGGTCTGAGATGCAAAACAGCTCTGTCCCAGCATTATTCTTCCGACCAAAACTAGCAAACCACTCTGGCCCACGCCTTAAGATGGTTGGTGAAACAGCAACTGTTTCAACATTTGTGACAGTTGATGGACAACCATAAAGTCCTGCATTAGCTTGAAATGGAGGCTGCACTCTTGGTTTGCCTTGTTTCCCCTCAAGGCTCTCCAGAAGAGCTGTCTCTTCACCACAAATATAGGCACCGGCACCAAAATGAATTTATACGTTAAAATCATAACCAGTTCCACAAGCATTTTTCCCCAACAATCCAACTTCACAGGCTTCTTTCCTAGCCTTTTCAAGGCTCTTCCTTTCGTTCACATTCTCTCCACTGATATAAATATAAACAGCTCTAGACCTCATCCCCACTCCAGCAATCAGACAGCCTTCCAACAACTTGTGTGGGTCGTGCCGTATGATTTCCCTGTCTTTACAGGTTCCAGGTTCACTTTCATCAGCATTGACAGCAAGGTATGAAGGATGGCCATCTGTTGTTTTTGGCATGAAGGACCATTTGAAACCAAAGGGAAAACCAGCACCACCGCGTCCTCGAAGACCAGATTTTCCTCATTTCATTCACGATCCAGTCAGAACCCTTGAGGATAAGGTCTTTTGTTCGCTACCAATCACCGTCATGGCACCTTTCAGGTAAGGGTCTTGCAATCCGTAGAGATTTGTGAAAATACGATCCTCATCTTTAAGGCCACCAAAGTGAGTCTTCTCAAGAGGTGGAGTATGTTGGGGGTGCTAGCAGTTGATGCAGTCTGAGTGCTAAATAACCTATCATACAGGCCCCATTTTTCACTAGAACGCTGTACTAATGCAGTCCATTACAGAGAACGAAGGCCCTTTATAGGTGCCTGCGCGAAGAACATGACACACATCAGTAATTTTACCCTCATAACAGACAAGAGATTGAGCACGCATAAAAAGCAATATCAATGATAAAAAACAGAAGCAACAGTCTGTCATTCTCTTCCTGCTGCTACCAAATTGTTCAACAATTTGATAATAAAAATTATATTATTTTTTGGGCTCATTCCCTTCACAAGTTTTTGTAGTTCATTTGCTGCAGTCATCCATATGTAAGGGCTGAAACCGACAGTCGCAATCCTTTCAAGTGTTGCCTTTGCCCTTGCCTATGCACTTCTTCTGGTGGAAGTTGCTATCCTTAACAAACTTCTAATTTCCATCAAAGCTCTGAGAAACACACATGCTGAAATATTTTATGAAAGCTCTGAGAAACGCAGATGCAATGATTATGCAAAGCTAGTTAGCAAGTCCATACCACCAGGAAGTAGAACAAGGGACATGATGACTATCTGTACCACCTTACTAGTTAATAGTTATATCATCACTCTCTTAGCTACCAAATCGGCGAAAAAAAACTATAGAAGATCAAAAAGACATTCTTCAGCAGAGCTCTAATAGAAGAAATGAAAGCAACTGATTGCTCGTATGACGGCTTTATGGCTTGGTAGCCTTGGTTTGGAATCAGTCTATTAGATGGATTTGGAATTTACACATAAAGAAAACATGCTTCTTAATGCTGACTTCAATTATGGGTTAAAAAGGTGCAGGCCGGATCTCTGAAAACTATATAGATCATACAGGTAGTGAAGTAGCGAAGAGACCGAACTATATAGTTGAGCAACACTAATCCCATACTGTTTCACCTTCCTTTTGACCAAATCTAAGCAGTAAGAGAAAGAGGATTACAAAACCAAATAGAGGGATTAATAGAGAGCCTTAAAAAACTAAGATTAAGGATTCAACCGATGGGGTCTGCAATCTGAATAGTATGTATCTCCCTGTCCCATTCTATTCTTTAGTATTCAAATGTAGTTTTTCCTCATTCTTCAAACATCAACCTTAAACCCACCCTTGAAATTATCAAAAATCCTTCCTGAAAAACAAACCTTTTTTAAACAAATTTTCATTTGGATCGAAGAGAGGGAAGTACCATGAATGTTGAAGGAGAAATGTGATTGTGATGGAATCGGTGAAGTTCAGCTGATTCTCCGGCAGATTACGGTGAGAACAAAGCTATTGTGAGACGTGGGACTTGATTTGCAAATAAATTTCACAATATTAAGAATTTGAATCTTTTAGTTACAATTGTGAATTGATGGTTCAAATACTAATTATTATATCTAGGCCCCTTTTTATGTTAATTGATATTGAATTAGGGGGATTTTTATGTGGATAATGCTTATTACTTTATTTATTTGTAAGCTTAATTAAAAGTGATGTAAAATCAAAAAGTGAAAGAAAACAAGGAGAAAATTAAATCAATTGCAAAAGAAGCATGTGCGGCCGTGTAGGATAATTTCAGAGGATATAATTCGGCATGTAGATGAAGCAGAAAAAGTAGTAGAACTGTAGAAGTGCAGGGCCTCGTTGCAAGTGCATAGAGCACGCACGTTCAATCTGGGAATTTTTAATTCAAGACTATCTTTGAAATTTCTTTGGTTTTACCCTTTGATCTATATAAGGCTTGGGCTTGCCCTAAGTGAATTTTAAACAATCTTTAGAGAGCAAGTCACAAGAGAACAAGAATTGATGGAAGCATTCGCCTAATTCTAATTAATACGACAATTTGAGTTTGAGTTTGATATATAGATTGAAATATTCATATAGCCTACTTGTTTTGGTGTGCTTCTTATACATGGAGTACTTTTCTTATACGAAAGCTACATGTGAGGATATGTTGATCGTTAGTTAAATTTATAACTTTATTTTTGTGTTATAAATTTACCAATTGTTTGAGATTATTCATTACTTCTTTCATTAAAACAAATTTGCTTGATGAATAACTTCATATGAGTGTGGGTATCATGGGTGAGTTGGATAGTTACAGACGAGTAAACTTTTTATTTCACATCGGGTTATGTGTGGCAGACTTATGAAGTGCAACATACCTCATTAAAAACTCCAATTTTACCTTATCTAGGGTCTGTCACTTTTAGGAGTGTATAGAGTAAAATATGCTACGACACGTGGCCGTTCAAGAAAAGGACACATGGAATTCAAAACAGGGGATGGCTAAAGACCGCAGGCAACTGCTTCATTTGCCACCGGAAAGAATAACGCTCATAAAGATGTGATAAATACTTTTCTTCCGATAGCATTTAATAGAGAATATTCCATGGCATTAAGAGCAGTTACCTGATATAGGGAATTTGGCATTTATGTTCACCGTTATATCTTCATCAATGTCCCTCATACTTGACATTAAAGAAGGGCACGACCTTAGGACCTTCTTTATAGCTATAGATAGTGAGTTCAGCTGTCATTGTAAAGGACACGAATTTTCTGAAAAACTTATGCAATACTCTATACAAAGCTCAATCCAATCTTATCTTCTTATTTCTTGATTTCTTTGTTGTTGTGCCCGAATACCCTATTCCCGGAATGTTACTTCTGTTGTTTCGTCTATATCCTAAGGCTAAGTATTGTGTAATTCTTCGATTATTTATTTATTTCAGGATCAAATTAATTCACTTATCTAGAAACCACATATAAATTCAACTGTACTATTTTACGGGTAAACAGTTTGGCGCTCACCGTAGGGCCTAGATAGCCATATAATTAAATTGATCCTTGCCTTTTTTACTAACGTGTTTTGATTGTTTTTGCCTTAGAAAAAAATCATAAGACATGGCAGATAACATTGTTAACGACATGCACAACCCCGGATTCGAGGGGATCAGCCTCATTCCGAAGACTCAATCAGTGACACCCATAATGAGGGGAATGACGCTACACCAGTGCATGAAAGGTAGTATCCTCGACATATTCGGGGGATGATCTCATCCAATTTCATACCTGAATTCGAGGTTATGAAAACGGTCGATGAAATAATAATACCCAACAAGAGTCGGGGTCGAATTTCGCAGGGAGCTATATGTGTGGGAGTTAGTAGTATATATCGTAGCGTGTGAGTTTGTATATCTAAATTTGCACTTTCATAAAATTGGGTTGTTTTGAAGTCTAATTTAAACTACGTTTGCAATTTAAGAAATAAAATTAGAAGATTGTTTTTGTTGTTTTTCAAATGTTGTAAAAGGCCGAGGGCTATGACCTTCACCTAGGTGTTTGCCTAATGTGTTATAAATTTTAAAGTTTGTTTTATTGGTCGGGTTGTATTATAGCTATCAACACTCAATTACCCACTCAATATCTCTCGGTTAGAGAATGATTTTTCCTAATTTGGCTTTCTCAAGTCCAAATGGGTATTGAACACAACGGTTGATAAAAGCTCAAGTCGGGTTGTTACTATCTCTAGGTTCAACCCTTTAATTGCGCTTATCAATCTCTCGATTGACCCAATTTCTTGTTAGCCAAGTTTTCCTAGGCTAAGTTTCTCTTTCTCAAGTAGAAACCAAGTCAATTAGGCATGAACTAATGTTTGCAACCATTAATTCCACAAAATAAAGCAAGAACAAGGATAAATAATAAACACCCAACCATAAACAAGCAATAAATCAAACACCCATTAAGTTTACACACTAGGGTTGGGTTACAAATCTAGTGAAAATCTAGCTACTTATACTTGAAATAGAAGAAATAGAAGAAGAAATGATAATTAAACTCATATTGCTAATTAAAATGACAAAATCTATGTTCAAATAGCTTAAAATAGTAAAAACTACTAAAAAGAGTAAAAGGAAACGACTACTGTAGCAGCTGATGTCAAAAGTTGACCTAAAAATGTGAAACGTGTCTATTTATACAGGACTAAAAATTTCGGACAAAAATACCCTTTCGGAGGTTCTGCGGCAGCAACAATTATATGTGTCCCTGCACTTTTCTTCAGCTTGACAAGATTGGAAGTCTGCGGCCGCATAATTCTGAACTATGGTCGCAATGCACTCTTTCTGCGGTCTGCACTTTTAAATGTGCAGCCGACGGCCGCACAATTTATGTGTGGACCGCACTTTGCACCAATTCTGATGAATTTTCCTTCATAACCTGCGGCCGCAGATGATATTCTGCAGTCTGCACTTTTTAGCTTTTGTACCTCTTTTGTCCTTGAGTTCAGATTGCTCCTTCTTGAGTTGGATTTCATCTCGGGAGTTCTTCTTCTAATATTCCTACAATTAAGCACATTTTATCAGTTTTCAGGAACACAATTAAAAGCTTTTGGACAAAAATGAAAGCTAAAAGGCGCTAATAAGTAGTCAAAATTCTCACTTATCAACTCTCCCAAACTTAAGTTTTTGCTTGTCCTCAAGCAAATAAAGTGGTTCTCACCTCCACAAGTTTAGAGCCAGTCCAGTAAATCACAGTGAGTCATTCACACATCAATTGGGACCAACAATTACCCACACCACTTATGAATTATCAAAAAAGCAAAAAGTTAAACTTTTAAGCACAAATAGTTCTAATGTGACACTTGAGCATCAACAGTTGACTTTATTCATCAAGGAAGCCGCTCTTTCATGTAGGTCATTGTAGATCCCAAACTCCTCCACCTCTACTCTCCGTTTGACTATCTCACTTAAGAATTTAGCACTCAATCCAAGAATTTGCGAAAGGTTCACTCATCTCTCAAGCGAATGCTGCAAGTACGGCTTTAAGTACCATAGGCTTGCCCCTCATGTAAATTACCACTAATTTAAGCTCACTCGGCTTGAAATCACATAGGGCTTTTTCGGAATGCAATGAAGGCGTTTGGACTAAGGTTGGATATGCTATGATAGAAGTGGTTCATCTTTCCTTAAGTACTCCATTTTCTTTTCTCGGCTCATGCTTTGCTAACTTTTTGAGGCATTTTCTTTTCCTTGGTGGAACTAGAGAGACTTAACATCACGCTTTCTTGATCATGACATTCATGTTCTCCCTCTTTGATTTCTCCATGCTTTGTATCTTTACTTTTCTTTGAATCCCTTCAACTCTTCAACTTATTCACTTTCTTTTTGCATTTTTCTTTTTGTTTTTTTTTCTTTTTCTTGCCTTTCCTTCTCATCATTTCTTTTCTCTCTTTGTGCCTTGATTCCTCTTTCAAGTTCCTCGTCTCTCCCCCCAAACTTACGTTTTTAGCCAATTGTTTCACAAGAGTGTTAAGAAAATCTCGGGTGCCAAGAGAGGGTCACAACGAAACGGGTAATGCCTTGTAACATTGTTATCAAATGAGAAAGGTTTTTAGGCTCAAATGGGTTGACTAGGGATAAAAACATTAGTGGACAATAAAAAACTTCAAGCGGAACAAGGAGAACCTATAATCACTTCTCAAGCCAAGCAAAACTTAAAATTTCGCCTAGAAACACATTCGGGGAAAGTTCTAGACCATTCGCACGGCTACTTGGACTTGCAACAATAACATCTCACCTCTCACACAGCTGAATTGTTAAGGAGGATAGAGTCGAGAGCCCACAATGACCATATTCAAGATTGAAAATCACTATGGTTCGATTAAACCACTCGATGATAGCCTAACTCAACACAAGAGTCACAAGGTCACTAACTAGAGTTATTTCTTTCCAAAAAATCTTGTTTTTAACCATAAGCATGTTGTTAAGTGTGTCGGTACCAAGTGAAGCATTTTTAACTCTTCGAGCATGACTCAATTAGGCCTTGTTATTCATTACTACTACTATTATTACCTAAACACCAAAAACGAACTCAATCACTTAAGAAGATTGTCATGCCATCCATTGTTTGGGAGAGTCACCTGGTTCACACAAAAATCACCTTTGGAAAGAACCGTGGCATTAAGAAAACCAAAGGCTTATTATCCACTAGGACATAAAAAGAAGTTATTGAATCAAAAAGAAGTTACTAATTCAAGAAGAAGACAAACATAAAGATAAAGAAGCTATAAAACAAAAGAACTATTGAAAGCTAAACGAATATACATAATGAGAGATAAGAGGGAATATATACATAATGACAAAGAGGAAGAAAATAGTAATAAGTTAATTACAGGCCAAATGTCTCATATTTATCAAAATACAGAATCATCAGAATATGTCAAAGAAACTCCACCCTCCCGAATAAAAATAAGCATTGTCCCTAATGCTTAACAACATAAGAGTAAAAGAAGGGAGAGAGTGAAGAAAACTCCCTATGGCTCTGTGGCCATTTCTGTGTCCCCAGCAGTGGTACCGACCTCAGCCTCATCCAATTGGATCTCATCATCCTCCAGTCCCGGAGTGGCTGGGTTGGCGAATATCTGACGGACTGCTTCGGTAGTGTCAGCAGCAATGTCTGGCTCCTCAGACTGGCCAGCTGGTGCTGTAGGATCTGGGCCTGGATGGTGCGGGTCCATCAACATATCAAACGGAATGTCTCCGGCTGCTGCAAGATTGGTGACCTGTCGCCGGAGCTTATTCTTTTAGGCTTGTGACTTCCGCATCTTCTGCATTTCCTTGGGAAGCTCTTCAATCACGGACACATGCTGTACCAGAGTGGCCATAATAGTGTTTTGATTTTTCAGGAGCCTCTTCAAAGTTTCTTCAACTGTGGGGGGAATCTGGGGTGTCGGAATGGATGACTGTGCTGCAACATGACTGGATATGTCAGACAGTTTTGCAGTAGCTGTCTGCATCCAATTATTGAGGCTCGCCAGTGTCTGGGAGAGTCGCAGCACAGAAAGTGGACCAGAGGGCATAGACATCGGCTTCAAAGCTGAGGTGGAAGGCACTGAGGCTGAAAGTGGAGGCATGGCACCTGCACTGGTAGAAGGCTCGGCTGAAGTGGATGGCATATCAACTATCTCTGTACCCACCACCGATGGCTCATCAGATTGGCCTACGGTGGTAGTCGGCTGACCCTTTCTCTTCGGGTTGTGTGCATCCATCGGAGAATAACAAGAGAAAGGCTTCTTCGCCCGAACCTTCATGTCATAATCTCTAGGCTCTATCCGTGCATCTGTAAGGTACTCAGTGATGGTGTTGGGATACGGGTAGGAGGTATCATATTGCTTGGCGACCACTGACATGTTGGCCGACATCACGGCACCCACATTGATCAGGTACCCGGCTATAATAGAGGCGACTAGAACTGCCCGTGGAATAGGCAGGTTGGTTTCATTCTAGCACAGGTCTCGTCTACTGCATACGAAGGTCTGCCATCCCTTCGCCTCGAAATTTAGGATGTTCCGCTAAAATAGGAACCCCTACAGTGATCCATGGCGGTGGTGGCCCCGGGGCTGCAAGAAGCTCAGCTAGCCATGGGCGAGCTACATCACCCATCGCCAGCTTCTCCAAATATTGTGCAGGCTCCACATCTTCAAACCCCAAATAGGAGTTTAGTGTGTGTTGGTCAAATCTCACCTTCATATTTCACACTTTTTTTCACTTTGGTCCCTTTCTTTATGTGTGCCACATTGGCATATAACTCCTGGATCAAATACTCCTTGGCGTCCACAACAGTCTGGGTGAACTACATCCACCCCTTCCTCTCTTAGAACTGTCTCAACACTTCTAGATTGTACTCGTCGAGATCTTTGAGTTGGAACTATCGCTCAAGAGTGACCGATCTCATCAGCTACCACCGACGGGAGCTGGTAAAGGCAGCTAGACTGACGAAATGGTCATCCCAGACCTCTTTCTTCTTCGACCTCTGAAGGCCGGCAACTGTAGTATCACCCCCTCGGCCATCATCCGGAACATCGTCAACAGTAGCCGTTGGTGCCTCAGGGACAGGTGTAGAAGAGGGCTCTGAAGCCTGACTAGCACTCTCCGAGCCCTCGGAGGTGCTATGTGAGGAGGAAGGTTCATCCCAGAGTTGATACCTTCCCTGTGGCTGTGATTGGACAGCAGGAAACTCTTGAACTGAATCGCCCTCTGATGCTTCCCGAGATGGGGCATATGAATTAGATTCGGAGGGCTCTGGATATCTTCCTCGGCCTACTGTAGCTTTCTTGGCGATTATCTTTTGGAGGGCAAGGGGTAAAGTGCTTTTGCCTCGACCTCTGGAAGGTTTACCCCTCCCTTTGAAGTATCACCATGGCCTTGAGATCTAACCATTTTTTGTAACAAGCAACAGCAGCAGTTCGTTGGAATTCAAATGCACACAAACAGTATCACACAGTGTAGAACATGAGTGCAGGGTGAGGAAGTCCGTTCCGCACAATTACAAGTGCGGCTACAGACTGGGTTATGCAGACCGCACAATTTGAACTTGCGGCTGCAGAAATGGAACTGCAATCCGCACAATTTTGAGTGTGACCGCAGATTTGAAGTGCGGTCCGCACAATTATCATTGCGGCCGCATATTGGACATCCCAAAATGTCAACTCTCTGAAGACAGAGAATAGGCTGTTTTGCGGCCACACACACTTTTCTTCGACTGCGGTGGGATTTCTGCAGTCCGCACAATTTCAAGTGCGGCCGCAGAATTTACTTGACCAAAGACACTAAATCTCAACTTCTGCGGGTCGCACAATTTCTTGTGCAGCCGTATATTTCATACCTAAATCGATCAGACTTCGTAGGGTTTTTAATTTTTAACATGGTATTAAAAAGTAAGCATGAAAATCAATTTACCCGGTCCCCATAAAGCAATTAGCAATTGACCCATTACAGATTGAACCCCACATGGTAGTAAAATTGAAATCTATTAACAAATGGCCTAAACTATCTAAAAAATTGTAAATTAAACTTAAAAATTTGAGAAATTCTATGTGTAATTGAAGCATACTAGATATGAAGGAGTGTAACTAAGTGATCACAGATGTGGATGGAGTATGGCAGATGATTGAACAGATGATTTCATAGTGTTAGAGTTTAGAGTTCTCAGAGAGGGTAAAAAATGTACGATAGCCCCTAAGGTTACTATTTATACTTAACGATCAGACTTGAGGGACAAGTGAGGAGTGCGGTCGCAGAATTCCTTCTGAGGTCCGCACTCTGTTACCTGGGGCTCAAGTGCCCTTGCTGATCTGCAGTCCGCAAAATTTGTGGTGCGGCCGCAGATTTTTGGTGCAGTCCGCATATTTTGCTGTGTGGCCGCACTTTGGCCATTTCTCTGACAGACCAAACTTCAGAGAGTTTGCAATTTACCATTTCAATTTGTGCGTTCCGCACTGTAATTGTGCGCCGCAGTTCCCTTCTGTTGTAGCACCCACAATTGTGCGGTACGCACTTTTTCCACACTTAGCCAATTTTTCTAAGCACAGTTCTTGTAAAGCACAATCATTCCTACAACACACTTCAAATCTAGTTAGCACAAAAATAACACCTATCTACAAAAGAAGAAAAGAAAAAGAAAAAGAAAACATGGGTTGCCTCCCAATAAGCGACTGATTTAACATCGCGGCACGATGCAGATTACCATCACTTCAAATGAATAACTGTCACCACGTGGCCATCATCAGCTTGTCCCAAATAATGCTTCACTCGTAACCATTGACTCGGAATACCTCATCATTTTTGTTCTTCAAGACCAATGCACCAAAAGGTGTCACACCCATAATTTCAAAGGGACCACTCCATTTAGATTTCAGCTTTCTGGGAAACATCTTTAATCGTGAGTTGAACAACAAAACAAGCTCGCCACCTTGAAATCCCTGTTTCTAATGTATTTGTCATGAAGGTGCTTCATCTTCTCTTTGTACAAGGACGAACTTGCATAAGCATGGTACAGGAACTCATCCAATTCATTCGAATGTGCAACCCGCAAATTAGCGATTGCATCCCAATCAAGATTCAACTTCTTCAAAGTTCAAGTTCCACAGGAAGATGACAAGCTTTGACAAACACCAACCGGTATGGAGACATCCCGATAGGAGTTTTGAAAGCAGTCCGATAAGCCCATAGTGCATCATCAAGCTTCTTTGACCAATCCATTCGGTTAGCATTCACTGTTTTGGACAAGATACTCTTTATCTCCCGGTTGGAGGCTTCCACTTGACCTCTAGCTTGTGAATGATAGGGAGTCGTAACTTTATAAGTGACACCATACTTTCTAAGCAAAGCTTCAAAAGCCTTGTAGCAAAAATGCAACCACCCACCGCTTATGATAGCCCGCGGAGTGCCAAATCTTGTAAAAGTATTCTTCTTCAAGAACAGCACCACACTTTTCGCTTCATTGTTGGGTAGAGAAATGGTCTCAACCCATTTAGAAACATAATCAACCACGACCAAGATGTAGGTATTTCCACAAGAACCCACAAAAGGGCCCATGAAGTCAATACCCCACACATCAAAGATATCAATATCCAAAATGATAGTGAGAGGCATTTCACTCTTCTTCGAGATTCCACCGGCCCGTTGGCATTCATCACATCTCTTTACCATATCACTTGCATCTTCATAGAGAGTGGGCCAAAAAAATTACAACTTAGTACTTTAGACGTCGTTCTTGCTCCGCCATGGTGACCACCATAAGGCGAAGAATGGCAAACCTCAAGAATAACATTTTGCTCTTCATCCAGTACACATCTTCTAATTACCCCATCCGTGCAAATTCGGAAGAGGTAAGGCTCGTCTCAATAATAATATTGACAATCCCGTTTGAGCTTCTTCCTTTAATTTGAAGAGAACTCATCCGGGATGATTCCACTCACAAGGAAGTTTGCTAGATCGGCGAACCATGGCACCTCCTTCACTGAAATAGCCAAGAGTTGCTTGTGGGGGAAGGATTCATTGAATTCAAGGCCATCATACGGCCTCCCCTCCTCCTCCAAACGAGATAAGTGGTCCACCACTTGATTTTCACTCCCTTTTCGATCTTGGATGTCAATATCAAACTCTTGCAACAATAGCACCCATCTCATAGCTTTTGAATATTTCTTGCTCATAAGATAGCGAAGTGTCGCATGATCCGTATGAACAATAACCTTTGCACCCATCAAGTATGGGTGGAACTTCTCAATTACGAACACAATGGCAAGGAGCTATTTCTCTATAACGGTGTAATTGACTTGAGCATCATTCATGGTCTTACTAGCAAAGTAGACTGGATGAAAATCTTGTTGATACGTTACCCCAAAACTGCTCCAACCGCTACATCACTAGCATCGCACATGAGCTCAAAAGGAATACCCCAATTAGGAGCGGTGATAATGGGAATTGTTGTCAACTTGAACTTTAGCAATTCAAAAGCACTCATGCAATCATCATTAAAGCGACACTTAGCATCTTTCTCTAAGAACTTGCACAATAGGTTCACCACTTTAGAAAAATACTTTATGAAGCGCCGGTAGAATCCCGCGTAACCCAAGAAACTTCTCATGCCTTTCACTGAGTTAGAGGTGGAAGTTTAGAAATCGCCTCTATCTTCGCCTTGTCAACCTCTATGCCATTCTTTGAAATTTTGTGGTCAAGGCCAATGCCTTCCTCGACCATAAAATGGCATTTCTCCCAATTTAGCACCAAGTTCGTTTCTTCACACCTTGCCAATACTTTATCCAAATTTGTCAAGCAATCATCAAAGGAATCCCTGACTACTGAGAAATCATCCATGAAGACTTCAAGGTAGTCCTCTACCATATCCGTAAATATCGCCATCATACACCGTTGAAAAGTCGCTAGTGAATTGCATTGGCCAAATGGTATCCGCTTGAAATCAAAGTGTCATAGGGACATGTGAAAGTTATTTTCTCTTGATCTTTCGGGGATATAGGGATTTGGTTGTAGCCCGAATATCCATCTAGAAAGCAATAGAAAGCACGCCCGGCAAACTTATCAAGCATTTGGTCAAGGAAGGGGAGCGGAAAATGGTCTTTCCTTGTGACTTTGTTTAGCTTCCGATAGTCCATACACACTCTCCACCTGGTCACCATTCTTGTGGAATCAACTCGTTCTTATCATTGGTGACCACAGTTATGCCCCCTTTCTTGGGACACATTGCACCGAAGAAGTCCACGAACTGTCAAAAATAGGGTATACCACCCCGACATCCAACCATTTGATAACCTCCTTCTTGACCACGTCTTGCATGGCTTCATTGAGTCTCCTTTGATGTTCAATGGAGGGTTTGGCATCTTCCTCCAAGTTAATCTTGTGCATGCAAAATGTGGGGCTTATTCCTCGAATATCCGCCAAAGTCCACCCAATAGCTTTCTTCCTCTTGTGGAGCACCGCCAATGTAGATTCAACCTGCACATTAGTCAAATAAGAGGAAAGAATAATCGATAAAGTAGAACAAGGGCCAAGGAATTCATACCTTAGATATGGAGGCAATGGCTTCAACTCCAAGATAGGAGGCTCTTCAATTGAAGGCTTTGTAGGAGGATTTTTCTATTCTCAAGATCTAAAGAAAGTTTCCGGGGTGCATAGTTGTACGACCCCATTCCTTGCAAAGAATTAACACATTCCATGAAGCCATCCATCTCGTCAACATCAAAATTGAGCAAGACAACCTCCAACATGTCACCCACGTTAATCGTGGCACTTGTATCATCAATAATCACATCGGTCACCAAGTCCATGAAAGAACACACTTCATTGCTATTCGGTTGCCTCATATATTTGTACACGTGAAACACCACCTGTTCATCACCCGGAAAGTGAGTTCACCGTCTTTCACATCAACAAGGGCCTTCCCTGTAGCAAGGAAAGGTCTTCCAAAAATAATCGGACCTCATAGTCCACTTCACAATCAAGAATAATAAAATCTGCCGGAAGATTAAACTTATCAACACGAACCAATACATCTTCAATCACCCCCAATGGTCTCTTCATTATACGATCGGTCATTTGTAATCGATGATGGTCTTGGTTGCCCAATTCCCAAGGTCTTGAAAACCGAATAGGGCATCAAACTGATACTCGCCCCAAGATCACAAAGAGCTTTGGCAAACTCGGCACTTCCAATAGTGCAAGGGATTGTGAAAGCACCGCAATCGTCCAACTTAGGAGCCATCAAATGCACAATTGCACTCACTTGGTGAGTGACTTTGATAGTTTCAAAATTCATTGGCCGCTTCTTGTCACTAAGTCCTTCATAAACTTTGCGTATTTGGGCATTTGCTCCAAGGCTTCAATTAATGGCACATTTATCAAGAGACTCTTCATCATATCAATAAACTTTTTGAATTGATTCTCGCCATTTTGCTTGGCGAGCCTTTGAGGATATGGAGGAGGTGGCTTAGGCAGTGGTGCTTTAGCCTTTTGCACTACCGGTTCTGGTATGTCAATTACATGCTCCCTATACGGGTTCACTTCCTCTTGAGTCTCTTCCATCGTGTCATCAATATCAATCTGCACTTCATCATTTGCTTACACTTCATTTGTTGGGATCTCCTCTTCTTCTACCACTAGCTCATCATCCACAAGTTGCCTTTGACTTGAGGTGGGTGCATTCCCACCTCTTTCACTTCTTGTAGTAACGGCCATGGCATGCCCCGTATTGTTGCCACTTTGGGTTCACCACCGTATCACTTGGTAGAGACCCTTTAGGACGAGAATTTAACGCTTGAGAGATTTGACCCATTTGCACCTCTAGATTGTTGATCAATGTGTTGTGTGAAGCAAGTTGGGCATCGGAATCGGAATTCTTCTCCATCATTTGCTAGAACATGTTCTCAATATGGCCCATTTTATTGTTGGAGTAAATAGGACCATGGGAAGGATAAGGAGGTGGGTTGCTCGGTTATTGATACATCGGGGGCCGTTGAAAACCCGACCCCCAATTTCCTTGATTGTTATCCAACCACCTTGATTGTTGCCTCCCTAATTGCCTTGGTTATTATTGTTATGCTAATTCCCTTGATTATTGTTTCCATTCCAATTGTCTTGATTGTTGTTGTTATTCCAATTGCTTTGATTATTTAAAGGTCTCCATTGTTGTTGACTAGGGCCTTGGAAGTTGTTTCTTTGCCCTTGAAAGTAGTTCACATATTGGACCTCTTCTTCTTGATCATTATAGGAATCATCTTGATCAATTCCACTATCATCTTGCACAAAATTGTCCACTCTTTGTTGCACTTGTGGACTTCTTGTTCTTCTCTTGTTCACCATCATATTTACTCCTTCCATTGCATTGACTTGCCTCAGGTTTTGCACTTGTTGAAGTTGAGCCTTTTCCAATTGGTTCATGGTGGTTGTCAACTCGGCTATAGCTTGTCCATGGTTATGTAACTCTTTGGATCACCTTGTGGAACATTGGCTCTAGATTGCCACGCGATGAAGTATCTGTCATCTCATCCAAAATATCACACGCCTCTACATAAGGCGTCGTCATGAAGTTCCCACCGGCAAGTTGATTCACTACACATTGGTTGGTGGTATTGATCCCCCAATAGAAAGTTTGTTGAATCATGTTCTCCGTCATATCGTTGTTGGGGCACTCTTTCACCATTGTTATATGCCTTTTCCATATCTCGTGTAGTCGTTCATTGGGCTCTTGCTTGAATGCGAGAATTTCATCCCGAAGAATAGTCATATGCCCGGAAGAGAAGTACTTAGAAATAAATGTCTCTGCTAGTTCATCCCAAGTATGAATGGAATCATTTGGCAAATGTTCCAACCAATCTAAAGCTTTCTCCCCAAAGAGAGAAGGGAAAAAGCCTTAGCCTCAAAACATCCTTGGAGAAATTTGTTTGTTTTCTCCCCTAACACTTATCGACGAACCCTTTCAAGTGTTTATATGCATTTTTGACCCGGTGCACCGGTGAAGAACCATCGTTTCTCGAGCAAAGTAAGCCTCACGTTGGTTATTTGGAAGTTGCCTGCCCTAATACTAGGAGGGACTATAGCACTTGCATGCCCTTCATTCGGCAACACTCAGTGTGGAGCCGCTCGTGATGGGGGTGGAGGTGGAATGGGAACGTTGTCTTGAAGCATTCGGCCTCGTCTATTGGCTTGAGGTTCAAGAGGGACCTCATCCATTTGATCATCCTCAACGTTCACATCCCCCAAAGCTACGTTTCCGAGCTCGTTGTTTTCCATGATTGCACCTACAATACTCACACGTTAGTAACAAGGAAGGAAACGAAGATATTCCCAAAAACAAACCTAAATATATAGCTAACACTGCTTTAGCTCCCCGACAACGGCGCCAAAAATTGATCTCGTCCAATTTCACACCTCAATTCGAGGTTATGAAAACGGCTGATGCAATAATAATACCCAACAAGAGTCGGGGTCGAATTCCGCAGGGAGCTATATGTGTGGGAATTAGCAGTATATATCGTAGCGTGCGAGTTTGTGTATCTAAATTTGCACTTTCAGAAAATTGGGTTGTTTTAAAGTCTAATTTAAACTACGTTTGCAATTTAAGAAATAAAATTAGAAGATTGTTTTTGTTGTTTTTCAAATGTTGTAAAAGGCCGAGGGCTATGACCTTCACCTAGGTATTTGCCTAATGGGTTATAAACTTTAAAGCTTGTTTTATTGGTCGGGGTGTATTATAGCTATCAACACTTAATTACCCACTCAATACCTCTCGGTCAGAGAGTGATTTTTCCCAATTTGGCTTTTTCAAGTACAAATGGGTATTGAACACAACGGTTGATAAAAGCTCAAGTCTATCTCTAGGTTCAACCCTTTAATTGGACTTGTCAATATCTCGATTGACCCAATTTCTTGTTAGCCAAGCATTCCTAGACTAAGTCTCTCTTTCTCAAGTAGAGACCAAGTCAATTAGGCATGAACTAATATTTGCAACCATTAATTCCACAAAATAAAGCAAGAACAAGGATAAATAATAAACATCCAACCATAAACAAGCAATAAATAAAACACCCATTAAGTTTACACACTAGGGTTGGGTTACAACCCTAGTGAAAATCTAGCTACTCATGCTTGAAATGGAAGAAATAGAAGAAGAAATGATAATTAAACTCATATTGCTAATTAAAATGAAAAAAGTTGTGTTCAAATAGCTCAAAATAATAAAAACTACTAAAAAGAGTAAAAGAAAATGGCTACTGTAGCAGCTGATGTCAAAATTTGACCTAAAATGTGAAATTTGTCTATTTATACAGGGCTGAAAATTTCGAACAAAAATGCTCTTTCAAAGGTTCTGCGGCCGCACAATTCCATGTGCGGTCCGCACTTTTCTTCAGCTTGACAAGACTGGAAGTCTGTGGCCGCATAATTCTGAACTGCGGTCACAATGCTCTCCTTCTGCGGTCCGCACCTTGCTCTTTTGCAGTCCGCACTTTTACATGCGCGGCTGCACAGCTCTTCTTCTGGAGCCGCACAATAATTGTGTGGTCCGCACTTTTGCTGGACTTGAATTGCAGATTCTCTGAATTTTGCTCTGACCCAGCTTCTGCAGCCGCACAATTCATGTGCAGAACACACTTTGCACCAGTCTCAGATGAATTTTCCTTCATAACCTGCGGCCGCAGATGATATTCTGTGGTTTGCACTTCTTAAGCTTTTGTGCATTTTTGTCCTTGAGTTCAAATTACTCCTTCCTGAGTTGGATTTCATCTTAGGAGTTCATCTTCCAATATTCCTGCAAATTAAGCATATTTTATCAGTTTTTCAAGAACACAATTAAACGCTTTTGGAATAAAATGAAAGCTAAAAGGCACTAATAACTAGTCAAAATCCCTACTTATCAGGGGACCACTCCCGATGACGCTGCTGAGGAACATGCCGTCGATGCGGTAAGGGTCTTGCAAGAGCAACACGATCATTCTAGGCCACCTCACGCGACAGGATAAAGTTATGATGGAGTTGGAGCAAGCATTGTCGGGAGCGTCAAATAATGCAAACAGACGAGATATGATTCCTCCCGGGGTCCCCACGTATCAAATGATGCGGAGGATCGACAACAACACTCCCATGGGTGAAATTGGATCCGATGGGGCTAAGGGGAACGGATCCAGCCTCAACAACGAGAATGATCCTTTCAATAATGAACTTTTACGGTTCATGAGGGAAGTGAACGCCCGCATGGACCAGATCCCGGGCGCGCCACCAGTGCTGAAAGGTCCGAACTCGAAAAAGTTTACTCAATTGCCGTACAAGCCAAGTGCGGCACCAGTGTTAATGCCGAAGCGGTTTAAAATGCTTGAAGTGCCAAAGCATGACGGAACTTCAGACCCCCAGGAGCATATTACCATCTACACAACGGCGATAAAGGGAAATGATTTAGCCCCTCACGAAATTGAATCTGTGCTGCTGAAGAAATTTGGAGAAACCCTCACGAGGGGAGCCTTGACATGGTATTCGCTCTTACCCGAGCATTCCATAGATTCCTTTGAAATGATTGTGAATTCTTTAAGCAAGGCTCATGCCGGGGTAGAAAAAGTACAGGCCCGAAAGGCTGACATATTCAAGATTGTGCAGAGAGTCTGAGCTGCTACGAGAGTTCTTTACCCAGTTCCAGAAGGAGAGAATGTTGCTCCCGGCTGTCCCGGATGAATGGGCGGCTGAGGCGTTCACCAAGGGATTGAATCCGAGGAGTTCAGATACTACCCGAAAATTGAAGGAAAGCCTACTCGAGTTTTAAGAAACGACCTGGGCGGATGTCCACTACCGATACAAATCAAAAATAAGGATCGAAGATGATCAGGTTGGTTATTTGTCGTCGACCAAAGGACGAGAAAAGAACAGGAAAAAATCAATGGATGATTATGACATGGACAAGCGGACTTTAAGGGGCCGATGTTTGCCCTGCGAAAGAACCGAAGGCCACAGAAGAGTTTTGACAGCGGACAGTTTCACCGTTGACAGGAGGACTGATCGCGGTCGGAACAATCAATCACTGCAGTATAAAGAAGTGGCAGGATCACGGGATCCTTCTTACCCCAATATATCATAATACAACTTCAACATCAGTAAAGTGGAGTTGGTATCGGCCATGAGAAACATCAAAGAAGCACGGTTCCCAAAATCGATGAGATCTGATTCCAGCCAGAGGGATCCCAACTTGTGGTGTGAATACCACGGGACAAATGGCCACTGGGAAGGGGATTGTCGACATCTCCGGGAAGAAGTGGAAACATTACTGAAGAATGGTCACCTCAGAGAATTCTTAAGTGACCGAGCTAAGAACAATTATGGTCATAACCGAGACAACACAGAACCCTCGACAGCAGGAGAAGATCCCCCCCGTCAAACAATCAACATGATCTTAGGAGGGAACGTGATTACTGGGGTCACTTTTTCAGCGGCAAAGAAGACGAAAGTATCAATAACGCATAGCAAAAGGCTTGGGGAAGACGATATAACTTTTACGAAGGAGGACGCAAACAGATTGCTGCTACCACACGCGACGCACTAGTAATTTCTTTAAATGTGCTAGATTTTAAGATTAAATGTGTTCTAGTGGATCCAGGGAGTTTGGCTAATATCATACAATGGAGGGTATTGGTGCAAACTAAACTCACCGGAAGCATTCTTCCAGCCACAAAGCTCCTCACCGGATTCAACCTCACAAGTTTGACTCGGGGAGAAATTTTATTACTCACAAACTCTGAAGGAGTAATGAAAATAACTCTTTTTGAAGTGGTAAATTGTGATATGGGATACAACATCATTCTAGGAAGGCCATAGTTGCACGAGATGAAAGCTATACCACCAATGTACCATCAATTGCTGAAGTTTCCAATGCCCGAGGAAATTAAGCAGATAAGGGGTGACCAACCGACGGCAAGGGAGATAAATGCAATTTCAGTCTCCGGTAGCAAAGAAAAGAAACATATGGCATAGCAATTACAGGGATCGGCACCTACTCCTGAACTAGATGAAGTTAGCCAGGCATCGAAAAATTATCAGGTGCCGAGATACTTCCAAGTTCCAAAAGAGACCAATGCAAAGAAGTCCACAGCAGAAGAACCGAAGCAAGTGGCATTGTTCGAAGAATTCCTAGAAAGGAAATTCCACTTGGGGACAGGACTGCACCCAGAACTCAGGTCCAATTTCATTAAATTCCTTAAATCTAACGCCGATTGTTTTGCATGGTCACATGAAGATACAACAGGCATCCCGACAGAGGTAGCCGTACACAAATTAAGCTTGGATCCTACCATACCTCCAGAAAGACAAAAGAAGTGCCCGATCGCCGTAGCCAGGAATAAATTTGTCAAAGAAGAGGTAACCCGCTTACTTAATATCGGTTCGACCTGAGAGGTAAAATATCCAAATTGGCTAGCTAATTTAGTAGTCGCTCCTAAGAAAAATAATAAGTTTCGCATGTGTGTATATTATAAAGATCTTAACAAGGCGTGCCCTAAAGACTCGTTCCTACTACCAAACATCGATCAAATGATTGATGTCACGAACGGGAATGAACTAATGAGTTTTCTCGATGCTTATTCCGGGTACAACAAAATTAAGATGAACCCGGAAGATCAGGAAAAAACTTCGTTTATAACGAATTTCAGTATATATTGTTACAATGTGAAGCCCTTCGAGTTCAAAAATGCCAGAGCCACTTATCAGCGGCTCGTGAACAAGACGTTTGAAAATCAAATAGGAAAAACTATGGAAGTTTATATAGACGATATGCTCATTAAGTCTTCAAATACAGGAGATTATCTTAAATATCTGCAAGAAACTTTCGACATCCTAAGGAAGCATAATATGAAACTTAATTCCGAGAAAATGCGCGTTCGGGGTCAGCTCTGGTAAGTTTCTGGGATTTCTGGTATCATAAAGGGGAATTGAGGTAAACCCCGATAAGATCAAGACCATAGAAGGTATCCGGGACCAACTATCAAATGTGAAGGAAGTCCAAAGGCTTACGGGGAGATTGGCAGCTTTGAGCAGATTTATTCCCGGTCGTCAGAAAAGTGTCATCATTTCTTCGCACTGCTCAAAAAGAAAAATAGCTTCGAATGGACCCCGGAGTGCCAGCATGCTTTGAGGGATTTAAAGAAGTACTTGTCAAGCCCTCCATTTCTTTCAAAACCAAAAGAAGGGGAAACATTGCTGGTTAACCTCGCAGTCCCGGAAGTTGCAGTAAGTGCGAATTTAGTCCGAGAGGACGAAGGTACACAATCTCCCATTTATTATGTTAGTAAAATTTTAACGGGAGCAGAAACTTTTTACCCACATTAAGAAAAACAGGCCTTAGCTCTCGTAGTCGCTGCTCGAAAGCTGAGGTCCTACTTCTAATGCCACCCGATAGTCGTGGTGCTACTTTCACTTTGTGGAACACACTCCATAAACCCGAGCTCTCAGGTAGATTGGCTAAATGGGTCGTCGAAATGAGTGAATTCAACATAGAGTATAAGCCAAGGACTGCAATTAAGTCGCAAGTCTTGGGTGACTTCATGGTCGATTTCGGTCCGGGATTATTGCCTCTGGAAACCAAGGAAGCAGTAATGATGTCAGAATCGACATCAGGGGTTTGGACCTTATTTACGGATGGATCTTCCAATGTAAAAGGGTCCGGGCTCGGTATAGTCTTAATCACGCCTTCAAGGGAAACCCTAAGGCAAGCCATCAGGACGGTCCAATTAAGTAACAATGAAGTAGAGTATAAAGCTTTGATTGCAGGACTCGAGTTGGCCCGGAGACTTGACTTCGAGGTCATTGAAATCAAATGCGACTCACATCTGGTGGTAAATTAGGTCTACGAGATCTTTGAGACCAAAGAGGAGCGCATGAAACAATATGTGGTAAAGGTTCAAGCTCTGCTGGCGCGATTCCAGGAGTGGTCAATCAATCATATCCCAAGGGAAGAAAACGCAGAAGCAAATGCATTGACAGACCGAGGATCATCAACATAAATAAAGGGATCGGAGTCCAGGAGGGTAGTACAACTGATGAACTCACCCCTGGATACAGATGGTTACTACAAGGTAAATTCAACAAATCTGGTCTGGGGCTGGAGGAATGAAATTATCAATTATCTCGAACATGGAAAGCTACCTGAAGACCCCAAAATATCTCGGGCACTACGCGCCAAAGCAGCCGCGATATATCTTCAAGGGAGGCCAATTGTATAGAAAATATTTTCAAGGCCCGCTGACCCGATGCTTAGGAGAGTCCGAAGCTAACTATGTCATGAGAGAGATTCACGAAGGGATATAAGGCAACCACTTGGGCACAGATTCCTTAGTACTGAAGTTGGCAAGGGCAAGATATTATTGGCCCCGCATGGAACAAGACGCCAAGGACTTCGTACGAAAATGTGATAAGTGTCAATGATATGCGCCACTAGTGCATCAACCGGCAGAACCCTTACATTCTGTCCTATCTCCTTGGCTATTCATGAAATGGGGGAAGGACATCGTCGGACCACTACCACCGGCTCCCCGAAAGGTAAGATTTCTTTTGATTTTGACTGACTATTTTTCTAAGTGGGTGGAAGCAGGTCCTTATCAGAAAATTGTTGAATGCAAAGTGGTGCATTTCTTGTGAGAAAATAGTCAGCATGCGACAATGGGCGACAATTTATCGGCGCAAATATTATAAAGTTCCTCCAACATTTAAAAATAAAGAGGATCACATCTTTACCTATCATCCGAGCGCATACGGTCAAGCGGAGTCGACGAACTAAGTGATTATTCAAGACCTCAAGAAAAGGTTGGAAGTGGCTAAAGGGAGCTGGCTCGAGGAATTACTCGGAGTTCTATGGGCATACCGAACTACGCCAAGTCGAGCACAGGGGAATTTCCTTTTTCCCTTGTGTACGGTGCAAAAGCTTTAATCCCGGTGGAAGTAGGGGAACCATCTTGAGATACTTCCAGACAGATGAAGAATCGAACAATGAAGCAATGCTAGTCAACTTGGAACTGCTCGATGAACGCATGGACTTGGCGCATGTAAGAATGGTAGCTCAAAAGCAGAGAATGGAGCAGTATTATAACCGAAGAGCCAACCTCCGCTATTTCAAAGTAGGAAACTTGGTCCTAAGGAGCTCAACGTGGGGAAGCTAGGTCCAACGTGGGAAGGCCCCTACCGGATTTCAGCTATCACCGAAAAAGGTTCATACGAGTTGGAAAACTAAAATGGAGAAAAGTTTCCCAGCAATTGGAATGTGGCATACCTCAAAAGATATTATTGCTGATGAACACTATCCGATCACAAAGTATGTGTTGCACTCTTTTTCCCATCGTTCAGTTTTTGTCCCAATTGGGTTTTTCTGGCAAAATTTTTACGAGGCAGCAACAAAGAGCATACTATGAAGACAGCAGCAATAAGACCTTTAATAGCAAGGCACAAAAGCAAAGATCCACTTGGAGATGGTTAGATAATCTTTTGCTTTATAGCAGATTCCCACCGGGAAGTTAAGTTTGCTATTGAGCAAAGGTTACCCTATTGTTCACTAGGACAAACGACTAGAAGGTTGTTAGATAGTCCGTCACTCGATAGCATAAGTTCCTAAGGTGAAGTAAAGTGTGTTACCAAGTTAAGGATTATCTAGCAATGCTTTAGTGGAATCTTCGAAGAACAAGACTTCCAATGTTCCAATTCGCACTCTTTGCATTCGAACAATAGGAGGAATGCTATGAGCATATGGCAACAATGATCGCCACGTCGACCAGAAATGAAAGCCCGAAAATATAATTACATCATCAGGACCAGGGATTGCATGGTCAACCCCATAGAAATAAGTTGTACAAGTTAGCCACAAGTAATGGCAATTTCTTTTCAGCATAGCAAATGCTTATGTATTTTTTAAAAATAGATGGAATAAAATAAAATCCTTTTGTTTTTATCTTGTTTCTTGTCTCAACGATGAATTAACTTTATCATTTGAAAGTTAAAAATTTACTTCAAATGCTAGTGCCGTAATGAACAAGAGACGTCCTCTTCAAGAGCACTGTAAACATAAGAGGGCCCTCTCTTATAAAAACCCTCACGTTAAAGGGTTGGTTCCGGAAGAATTTATGCCCGGAATCAAAAATGCCTTGGGGGAAAGATGCACCCGAACCCGTATACGAAAAGACGCAAAAAGTAAACTTGTGCAAATACTTATCAAAGCCCTCACAAAAAAGGCTGATTCCCAGAGCCAAAAATGCTTTCGGAGAGAATACACCCAAAAGTTTCACATAATAAGACGCAAAAAAGTTTGCAAACAAATCTTAAAGAAGATGCAAAGATTAAAGACTTGTATAAATATTCTAATGAGAAGAAGACTCAAACAATACTTGAGCAAAAGATATTTTTATTTACAAAAACTTGTCAAAATAGCACAGGTACGAGAATTGAAAAAAGAAAAGAAAAGCTAAACTGCAGTATCTCCGGAACCAGGAGGAAGAGAAGTGTATGCGCCCCCGGGATAAGTAGACAGACCCACCGATGGCTCAACATTTTCACCAGTTTGGCCTTCAGCATCATCATCCTCTGATTCTTCTTCAGCTCCCGAAAACTCATAACCGGAATCGGAAGGGCCCGGTGTATCAGACCATGCTGGGAGTCCACTTTTAGCAGCTAACTCAAGCTCGCGGGCCTTAGCAATTTCGGCATCAAAATCAATGACACCAGCTTTTGCCTTTTCCAAGGTTTTTCTCCTCATGTTGTACATGGCGTAAGTTTTCTCAACAATGAGGAAAGTCTCTCCGCGCTTGAGTTCTTCTTTGAGTTAGGTTACCTCAGCAGAAAGGTTTTCTCGGGCGGACCTAGCAGATTTGAGGCTAACATCAAGGTCGCGGACAGTTGAACTAAAAAGTCTATTATGCTCGATAGTTTTCCTGTACTTCTCTTCCACCTAGACGTGTTTCGCCCCCACAGCAGCAAGCTCTTCAATTTTGGAGTTCAAGGCTGCCTTTAAGTTAATCACTCTTTCAGCGAAGGTAGCCTCACGTTCGGTTGTAGCAAGAACGTCGTTATGGACTTCAACCCATTTGGCCCTAGCTTCGTCAAATCTAACCCTCAGCGGGCCAATTTCGCGGCTAAGGGTTACCACTTCTTGCTCATTTTGCCGAAAACGAGCTAGCAATAATACAGACTCAGCGGCTTTGGCTTCCAGTTCCAAAAGGCGAGCGACATGTTGCTCCTGCTCTGCCAAAAGTTGATCCCTTGCAGAGGTAATCTCTTCCTTTTCACGAACCAACCTCTAAAGACCCTCGGAAGCAAGAAAGTTGGCATACAAAGTAAGAAGGGTAAGATTTAGGATATGTTCATACACAAAAATAGAAAAAGTAATAAAGGAAGAAAGGAACGTATCGCTACAGTGTTGTGCATGGCGTTGTTCAACAAACACTCTCCCGAGAGCGCTTGAATCTTTTCCCTGTCTTTCTCTGAAGCCAAAGATTTCAGATAATTACCAAGCTCCACTGGTCGGGATAGCAAGTTGCATCCTATAGAGACCATAAGATTAACGTCTTCCTCCTTTGTGGATCTTCAGAAGGGGCGGCATAATTTTATCCTAAATTCCCATGAACTAAGAACACCTTCTTCATGGTCAGGTGCGGCCGGTGGAGGTGATGTAGCAATTGCTGGTGGAAGAGTGGGTGAAGATGGAAGTGATGTAGTAGTTGCTGGTGTTGGTGAAGATGGAGATGAAGCTGATAGAGTTGAAGAGTGAGAAGCAACTACACCAAATGCAGTGCTGGTTGTTTAATGCAAGGGCTCGGTACTCAGCCCCGCAGTACCGGACACAACAGTTGGGGCCCGAAAATGGGAGTTGGCATTATCTACCAAATCAAATTCTCCCCAAAGTGCCGAGGCATCTTCCTCGATTGGTGTAACCCTCTCAACAGGTTGAGCATCCTGTTGAGATGATGAGGATCGTCATCTTCTATGTAGAGAAGATCGCTCATCACTAGCTTCTTGATCATCGTTGATCGTTACAGTGTCTATGACCGGCACAGAAGGAGGGCCAGTCACCATCGCTACTGAAGATGACTCGGGGGCATCGGTCCTCGCCTTCTTATTCTTTTCCCCAGTTGAAGATGAGCGTCTTATATTTGGTTGTTTCTCTTCCAACCGGGGACTCCCTAAAGAAATATTTGCTCTCGAAGCAGGCCCGAAGCCACCTGTTCGAGTAAGCGCCTCCTAATGCAGCCTCGCTATATCAGCAGGATCAACCAAGACATCCTTTTCTGGAACAGCAACAGAGCTCGCGGGTAGACCTAATTTCATAGACAGGTTAGAAGGGATCAATCGAGTTCTTCCCATAAAACTTTAAAACAAGATGAGTTTGAGTTACCATGGTTCTTGGCCTTCCACCCGTATTTAGGGGCCAGTTCTTCCCACAAGCGAGTCTCAGGTGTCGTAATTTCCAAGATCTTTTGTACCCACCAGTCCAAACCTTCAATCACCAGTGGGATCCATCGAGTTTCTGAAACAAACAAAAGATGGAGGATCAATACGGCTATAGAAAAATATTTAGTAAAAGGAAATACTAAACAAAGAGCTTATGAGTGCGATTTCAAGCGGCCGGAAAGGATGAAGCCGTTGCCAGAATGATGTCGTTGGTGGAAACTGTGAGGAACCATTCCATCCACCCACAGTCGTTGTCATCATTCATGCTAGACAACAAAGTATGGTGGCCACTCTTGCAGAGGTTTATCATTCCCTCGCGGAAGATTATGGGAGAATAGAGATTCATTATATGAGCTAAGGTTAGCTCCTCTCTAGTTTTCTGGCACGAACGCCGAAGGCAAGCAACTGTCCTCCACACAGAAGGTCTTATTTATCCCAACACACTTGGTAGCAGAGGCAAAACTCCTAATCACGGAGTCAAGCTCTCCATTCAAAGAGAACGCACCCAAAGTAAAGGGATACGTGTAAACATATGTAAAGCCCTACTTGGGTAGGGTGACTCACTTCGATAGATCAGGAGTAATAATTTCCAAGTCATGGCAGCGGCAGTCTTCCTTCACAACAGGAATGCTCGAAGGACGTATGGAAGGAGGATACCTGCTAACTGCCCATGTACGAAAGTTAAGTAGGGAGTTTCTCTTCCTTCATACTCTTACTGCCCTCATACTTGACATTAAAGAAGGGCACGACCCTAGGACCTTCTTTATAGCTATAGATAGTGAGCTCAGTTGTCATTGTAAAGGACACGAATTTTCTGAAAAACTTATGCAATACTCTATACAAAGCTCAATCCAATCTTATCTTCTTATTTCTTGATTTCTTTGTTGTTGTGCCCGGATACCCTATTCCCGGAATGTTACTTCTGTTGTTTTGTCTATATCCTATCGCTAAGTATTGTGTAAATCTTCGATTAGTTATTTATTTCAGGATCAAATTAATTCACTTATCTAGAAATCACGTATAAATTCAACTGTACTATTTTACGAGTAAACAAGGGCCAATTTTAGACCAAAAGAAAATGATCCGAGTTTTGATAAGCCAATAAGCCAACAGAGGTCTTTTTTTGGGAAAAGGTCTAAAATTGCCCCTCTATTATACTATATTGTTTACTTCAGCCACCCGTTTACTATTTGCCTATTCTAACCTCTACCGTTGATGAACTTAAAATAGTTTCCCCTTATCCTAATGGATCTACACCGTGACAGCTGAACCATTTAATTTTTTCCATGTCAGCTGCCAAGTCACGCGACCCTACCAAATTAAAACCCCACATACCCCTTTATATGACTCGTGACCCGTAACCTGTTTGTCCAGTAAATAAACAACTTAGGCCCATCTAAATTGACAAAGAGGGTCATTTGATCTGCCTATGTTCGACAGAAACAAGAGAGAAGAGTGTGGAAGGTTCAAAACAATCCTCCATTTTCAGTGGTTAATGAGGTCCAAGGTTAGATTCCCCCCAAAATCTAAAGATTTCGGCTAATTTCATATATTTGTTGTTTATAAATGAATCATTTTCATATTGGCGGATTTTCTGTTAAAGTTAGGGTTTTTAGATTTGTGCTTCATTATTTAGTAATTTCACTTTTATGTGTTCAGATATGTGCTTTGTCGTTTAGGGGTTGATTGACTCAATCCAAACTTTCTTCCTAAGGCACACTTCAGATTCTATGTAAAACATATAGAAGCAAACTGGTGCAGGAGTTGGGGGTCTGTGGAGTACAAAATATTCCTTTGGTGGGCTGCATAGAGTACTTATGAAGAGGACTTCTAAGATCAAATAAAGAGTATGAGTCAAGTAAATGATGATGGAAAGGAAGATGTTGAGGATTTGTTAAAGTATCCACTAAAATGTTGGAGCAGGGAATTCTTTGATATTGTTTTCAAGAACCAAGCTGTGGACAATAAGTTGGCTGAGTTAATATATGCATGGATATTGCAAGTAAGGCACAAGTCAATCATTCAGATGCTTGAGGATATTAGAATCAAGGTGCTGAACATGCTAAATGAACATGAAACTGAGGTGATGATATAGGAAAATGACTACAGTCCCAAAATCATGGAGTTGTACAACCAATTCATGAGGATTGCTTTGAAGTGTCATGTTAATGCCAGTGCAGACGATAGATATGAGGTGAATGAAAGTAATGACAGGCACATTGTGAATCTGAGGTTAAAGAAATGTACCTGCAGGGAATGGGATCTTTGTGGAGTTCCATGTCCTCATACAATATGTGCATTATTGTACAAGAAAGTGGATCCTCTAAGTGAGATTCATTGGTACCTTACCAAAGAGGCTTATCTCCTAACGTATTCACATAAGTTACAACCAGTAAGAGGAGAAAAGTTCTGAAAAATAAACCCCTCACAATACATGGCTCCCCCTCCTTTGGTAAAGATGGCTGGGAGACCAAATGTCAAGAGAACAAGAGAAAAAAATGATAAAATTAATAGGCAAGGGCAATGGTCTCAGTCAAGGAAACGGAGGGTAATGACATGTAACAATTGTGGTGAACCTGGACACAATGCTAGAGGATGTGCAAAGATAATCAATAATACAACCATGCTGATTCCACTATAATTATTTTTTCTATCAACATCTAATAATAGTTATCTTTCTTACTAACAACACTCTAAAGGAAAGCAACCCATTGAAGGCAAAATAAAGGGAAAGCAGAAAAAAAAAAAAAAGGAAAAGAACTTTACTTGATAATGCTACTAATGATGAACAACCTAGATCTCTATCTCCTACACCAGTGCCACAAGAAGCCACTGATGATAAAATTCCTTTATCAACCCCTTAGCCAAGTTAGCCTAGTCAACCTACTAAGACAAGTCAATTCAGCAACTTCTTGTTTATGCCAACCCCTTCCGTGTAGAGGCAAGAACCAAGATGTTGTGCCTTTGCAGACTTTGACTACCCAAACTTTGATATTGGACCTGAAATAGCTATAAGTCCAAGAGGTATCTCTAAGGCAAAGACTAGACTACAATTGAGGCAACTACAAAGTACAACAATTGGAACAAGGGCAATTGGATTTCTTGGTGATGCCAGTGGTGTGAGTGAGCCATCAAAACTTCCTTTCTCACCAAAGAAGCTACAATGGCAGGGTAAAACTACTATTGCTAGTAATCAGCTTAACAAACAAAGATTGGCCAAGTTGAAAGCAAAGAAGGGTAATGGGAAGAAGCAGAATTAATGGGATCTAGTGTGCTGGAATGGGGAGTTAGCGAACTCTATTATGGTTGTATATTTTTGGTTGTGATATAATTACTGCTAGGCCAGTAAACTTGTTAATTTTGGCTGAGTGACTGTTTAGTTTGTGAAACTTGGATGTCATGTTACCACTTGGTGGTGATAATTTTTGGGGTGATAATGAGACATCCCCTTGTCTTCATTAATGTAGTTTGACTATTTGTCAATGTTTGTGAATCAAGCAACTATAAGTTTATGAATTGTCCAGTTTACAGATGCTTTCAATGTTATTCATTGTCCGCTTCATAGATGATGCTTTCAATGTTATTCATTGTCCGCTTCATAGATGATGCTTTCAATGTTATTTATTGTCCAGTTTATAGATGTTGTCTAACCCCTTCATTGTCCAAGATTTCGGAATGTGCAGGTTCATCTGTATAATATACTATCCAGATTTTTATTGAAACAATGCCTTCAACACTTACAAAATTTCAAAGTGTAACTGCTATGTGAATCTGGTGCATAGGCTTTAGATCTTACAATATTGGTGCCCTCGAATACATACAAAAAGATGGCTACGAACACATAGAAAATCAACTAATAATAGAGCTTCAAACAAAATACATATAACTAACACTACATCAACTAATAATAAAGGTTCAAGACAAAATATATAACACCAACATTACATCTACAAAATGATACTTAATATACACCTATTCAAACCACAAAAAAAAATTAAAAACAATACACATACATATTCACTAAAAAACATCACAACAATAGACATCAACACGATTCACAAAAATTCACTTTATCATCGACGTCGTAGCAAATTCGAGAAAAAGTGACCATGAAATCATAAACATCATCCTCGTCTTCAAAACCTTCTCTTCCAATTTCATTACTTTTGAAGATTCAGCTTGGTATTGTAACGACCCCACTGGTCGTTTTGAGTATATTAGCCTTGATCCCCTAATTTATGCTTCCTCTATGTTATATGTGATTACGTGACTCGCCGGGGTGTTTGGTTTTGGTTTGGGGTGAGTTTCAGAGTGAAAGGGGACACATAGTCCCTAAGTTGGAAGTGTAAGTTGTAAGCATTTACTGTAGTTTGACTTGTGTGAAGATGACTCCGTACTGAAGTTTTGACGGTTCCAATAGCTCCATAGGATAATTTTGGACTAAGGAGCATGTCCGGATTTTATTTTGGAGATCCTTAGGTCGTTTTAGCGTAAATTGGCAAAAGTTGGAAGATTTTGGAAAGTTTGACTGGGAGTGGACATATTGATATCCGGGTCGGATCCCGATTCCGTAAGATGGAATAGGTATGTAATGTCAATTATCACTCGTGTGCAAAATTTTGTGTCTAATCAAAATTGTTTTGACATGAATCGGGGTCAGTTTCGGAATTCGGAAGTTCATAGTTCATAGGCTTGAACTTGGGTTGCGATTCATAGAATTGTGTTTTTTGATATGATTTGTGGCCTTGAATAGGTCCGTTATGTATTTTGGAACTTGTTTCTTTATTCAGACTGGGTCTCGGGGGGTCCGGGTGTGAATCGGACGGAAATCAAATCATTTTTGGACTTAGGAAATTGCTGAAGTGCTGTTGTTCTGGTGACTTTGCACCTACGGAGGGTCTGGCCGAAGGTGCGGTCGTGCAGGTGCGCCTTCTTCATCGCAGAAGTGGAGGAGCCAGCCTAGGCCTAGGATCGCAGGTGCAGACTTCTGAGCACAAGCCCGGCCCTTTTCTCCCAGAAGCGGAATTTGAGGATGGGGCCTGGTACAGGACCGCAGGTGCGGTCTCTTTCTCTGCAGAAGCAAAATTTTGAGACTTAAGTGTTTTCTGCACCTGCGATGGTTTTTCCGCAGGCGCGGCGTTGCAGAAGCGGCCCAAGGGCCACAAAAGCGAGGATCGCTGGGCAGAAAGGGAATTCGAGGGTTTGATTTCATAAATTATTTTGGGACATTGAGAGCTCGGTTTAAGGCAAAATTTCAAGGGATTTTCAGCGAGGACTTTGGATTAAGGAATGCTAATTCGTTTTTGATTAATTCCCATCAATGTATTGATAATTTCGTCATTTAATTAGTGTTTTGGAGTTTAAAATTGGGTAAAAAGTGTAGAAGTTCTTAGACTAAATTTTTGAGTTTTGAAAGACGAAAAGAGGCCGGATTCGAATATATCGTGTATCGTTGGACTCGATATGAATGGATGTTCGGATTTTATAATTTTGGTCAGATTCGGAGACGTCGGCCCGGGTCGATGTTTTGGGGCGATTTTTCAATTCTTTGCTAAGATCATAATTTCATTGTTTAAATTAGTTTCGTATAGTTATATTTATAGTATGAAATTGTTTTGGCTAGATTTGAGTCGTTCGGTGTTGGAAAATCGAGGGAAAGGCCTTCTAATTGATTTATTTGGTGTGGTTTGAGGTAAGTGACTTGCTAACCATGTGTGGGGAAAATTCCCCTTAGATTTGGTATTGTTATGATAATTTTGATATGCGGAGGCCGAGTACGCAAGGTGACGAGTGCGTATACGGGCTAAATGTTGAAATTTCGATTTTAGCTACGTAGTTTCCGTTTCATGCCTTATTTGAGTTACTTGAGCAGGTTATAGTCATCATGTTTAGCCTAACATCACATGTCTACTTGTCTTATCTCTTATTTGCAGTTTGTACTACATGTTTAGTTGAATTACTTGCTTTCTTAATCACGTATTCATTATTTAATTGTGGAATTCATTACGTGAAATTTCTATCCTTGAAATATCTTTCTGTTGAGTTTGGTGTTGAGTTGCAAAAGCCGTGGTTTCTACTGAGTCAAGGTATAAGTTGTGAAATGTCATTTTACTTAGTTGTTATGGTTGTCATTCGATTTATTATTAAGGTGATTGTTTGGTTGTTTGCATGAGGTTTCTGCCGTGCTGTTGTTGTTATTGTTTGCACGAGGTTTTTGCTATGTTGTTGTTGCTATTTGCACGAAGTTTCAGCCATGCCGTTGTTAGTATTAATACACATATGGTGGTATAAGGTCTGGTGTTGAAATGCATGCGTTGAGATAAGGTAGGCTTGATACGCGTGGCTAGTAGGGGAAATACTATAAGCCATGTGGTGTGATAAGGTGGGTTAAAACACGAGGTGCCATTTCGGGAAAAATGATCTTTTTTTTAAAACTGAATGAGAAGGCCTCCGCGGTGATATAAGGAAAGATTGTGAGTTGCTTTTATGATTTGGGACTATGAGTCGGTACCTCGGGAGTGCCCCTATTGATCATTTCTCTATTTACTGTATTTGTTTGGTTATTGTTTCCTTAAAATGTAAAATCCTTATCTTCGTTTCACGTTGCATTGATTGCCTTGATTCCGTGTTATTAACCTTCCGTAAATTTTTTGTTGTTTCACTTCCTTTGCCATTATCATTATATCATTATGTCTTCTGTCTTTTTCTTATTATCTCTAGTAGGGCCTTGACCTGACGTCGTAACTACTCTACCGAGGTTAGGCTTAGCACTTACTGGGTACTGTTGTGGTGTACTCATACTATGCTTCTGCACATTTTTTTGTACAGGTCCAGGTACATCCTATCAACCCTGATATTAGCACGCTGAGTTGCTTGCTTTTGGAGACTTCAAGGTACACCTGCTCGCGTCCGCAGGCCTCGGAGTCCCCTTCTACCTTATCCTTCCTTATTTACTTACAGACAGTGATATATAGGATTGTTTGGTACTGTATCTAGAGCTTGTGACTTATATCTCACCAGGTTTTGGGATTGTACGTATTGAGTTTTGGTAGATTTTATTTATGAAATTGTTGGGATGTTCGAGTTTTAATCTCTTATTTAATGTTTTCGCATTTTGTTAGGCTTACCTAGTCTTAGAGATTAGGTGCCGTCATGATATCCTACGGAGGGAATTTAGGGTAGTGATAAGTTGGTATCAGAGCTCTAGGTTCATAGGTTTTATGAGTCACAAGCAGGTTTAGTAAAATCTCGCAGATCGGTATAGAGACGTCTGTACTTATCTTCGGGAGGCTATGGAACTATTAGGAAATGTTTCACTTCTTTGATCCCTTATTGTGCGAAATTGTTGACTTCGAGATTTTAAACTTCTGTTTTTCTAGTCTCTCATAGATGGTGAGGATACGCACAACCATATCAGATTACCAGACACCCGCGCTCCCTGCTAGAGCCGCGAGAAGCCGAGCCGGGGTAGAGGCCGAGGACGTCTACGTGGTGTAGCTAGAGCACCTACACGAGCTGATACAAAGGAGCCACCAGCAGCTCCAGTTGGACAACAGTCACCTTAGACGCCTATTACTACGCCAGCACTCCAGGAGACTCTCGCCTAGTTTCTAAGTATATTCGGCACTTTAGCTCAGGCAGGGTTGATCCCACTTGCTCCTGCCATATCTTAGGCCGGGGGAGGAGCACAGACTCCCGCCGTTCGTACCCCAGAGCAACGGGTTCAGGTTGACCAGGTCCTAGAGGTCATACCAGTGCAGCCGGTCGCCCCAATTCAGCCCGAGGTTAGGGCAATAGTTTCTGAGAGGGAGCAGCTCGGGCTCGAGAGGTACAATACCACCCTCCTACTTTCAGCGGCTTGGCTTCAGAGGATGCCCAGGTTTTTCTTGAGGGGTGCCACCATATCCTCCGTACTATGGGTATTGTGGAGTCTAGTGGGGTTGCTTTCATTATGTTCCAGCTTAAGGGAGCGGCTTATCAGTGATGGCGAGCATATGAGTTGGGTAGTCCGGTCGAGGCAGCTTCACTCACTTGGACTTAGTTCTCATATATGTTTTTGAGGGAGTTTGTTCCCCAGAATCTTAGAGATGCATGGCGCATAGAGTTTGAGCAGTTGTGCCAGGGTTCTATGACCATGTCGGAGTATGCAGTCTCGTTCAGTGATTTGGCTAGGCATGCACCAGCCTTGGTTGCTACTGTTAGAGAGTGAGTTTGTCGATTCATCGAGGGGCTCAATCCTAGTATTAGATTTAGGATGGGTCGAGAGTTAGAGATGGACATCGCATACCAGCAAGCAGTAGGGATTTGCTAGGATATTGGAGGTTATGTTGACTCGGGAGAGAGGAGAAGGAGGCCAAGAGGCCTCTGATTTTGGCACATATAGTGGTACCCGTACCCCAGTTGCAGCTCGTCATGGTTGGGGCTATGTGAGTCGCCCTGTTCATTCAGCACTTCCAGCTTCCAGCAGTATTCCGGCTACTCCTAGGCCTCAGGTTCCCTATTATGCACCGCCATTGTCTAGTGCACCTCCTGCACAGGGTGCTTTCAGCGGTCAGTCCAGCCGATCAGGCCCGAGCCAGCCACAGCAGCCACGTTTACCGAGAGCTTGTTTTGAGTGTGGTGATACTTGTCATATGGTGAGGGATTGCCCCAGATTTAGGAGGGGTGCACCTCCATCGACTACTCAGGCTCCACGTATTCCACTGGGTCCTCAAGCTTCTTAATCCATGGTCGTCGCACCAGTTGCCACTCCACCTACATAGCCAGCTAGAGGTGGAGGTCGTGCAGGTAGAGGCCGCACTAGAGAGGGAGGCCAGGCCAGATGTTATGCTCTTCCTAGTAGGACGGAGGCAATTGCATCCGACTCAGTCATCACGGATATTGTTCCGGTCTGTCATAGAGATGCATCAGTCTTATTTGATCTAGGATCCACTTATTCATATGTGTCATCTTATTTTGCTCCATATTTGGGTGTATCCCGTGATTCTTTGAGTTCTCTTGTCTATGTGTCCACACTTGTGGGATATTCTATTGTTGTTGGCCATGTGTATCGGTCGTGTTAGTTGTTCTTCGTGGTTTTAAGACCAGAGCCAATCTATTGTTGCTCAGTATGGTAGATTTTGATATTGTTTTGGGCATGGGCTAGTTGTCACCCTATCATGCTATACTCGATTGTCACGCCAAGACCGTGATGCTGGCTATGCTATGATTACTACTAATAGAGCGGAGAATGCTTTAGATTATGTTCCTAGCAGAGTTATCTCATTTCTAAAGGCTCAACGTATGGTTGAGAAGGGGTGTTATGCTTATTTAGCTTTCATGAGGGATGTCAGTGTTGATACTTCTACCGTGGAGTCAGTTCCAATAGTGAGGGAATTTCTAGATGTATTTCCGACGGATCTTCCGGGCATGTCGCCCCACAGGGATGTAGATTTTGGCATTGATTTGTTATCGGGCACTCAGCCCATTTCTATTCCACCCTATCCTATGGCCCTAACGGATTTGAAAGAGTTAAAGGAGCAGTTGCAAGAGTTGCTTGAAGGGCTTCATTCGGCCCAGTGTGTCGCCTTGGGGTGCTCTGGTCCTGTTTGTAAAGAAGAAGGATGGTTCTATGTGCATGTGTATTGATTATCGCCAGTTGAACAAGGTCACAGTGAAGAACAGGTATCTATTGCCACGTATTGATGACCTATTTGATCAGCTACAGGGTGCCAGGGTGTTCACTCAGATTGACTTGCGTTTAGGCTATCATCAGTTGAAGATTCAGGAGCCAGATATCCCGAAGACTACCTTCAAGACTCGGTATGGACATTACGAGTTCCTTGTGATGTATTTTGGGCTGACCAATACCCTAGCAGCATTCATGCACTTGATGAACAGTGTATTTCACCCCTATCTTGACTCATTCATCATTGTGTTTATTGACGACATCCTGGTGTACTCTCGGAGCCGGGAGGATCATGAGCAGCACCTGAGGACTGTGCTTCAGACCTTAAGAGAAAAGAAGTTATATGCAAAATTTTCAAAGTGTGAATTTGGCTAGATTCGGTGGCATTTTTGGGTCATGTAGTATTGAGTGAGGGGATCAAGGTGGATCTGAAGAAGATTGAAGCAGTGCAGAGTCCCAGGCCGTCTTCAGCTACAGAGATCCAGAGTTTTCTTGGTTTGGCGGGGTATTACCACCGATTTGTAGAGGGTTTCTCGTCTATTGCAGCACCTATGACCAGACTGACCCAGAAGGGTGCTCCATTCAAGTGGACCGAGGAGTGTGAGAAGAGCTTTTAAGAGCCCAAGACAGCTTTGACCACAGCCCCAATATTGGTGTTGCTTTCGGGTTCGAGGTCTTATATTGTGTACTGCGATGCGTCGCGTATTGGTCTCGGCGCGGTGTTGATGCAGGACGATAGGGTGATTGCCTACGCGTCTAGACAGCTGAAGGTGCATGAGAAGAACTATCCTGTCCACGGCCTTGAGCTAGCAGCTATTCATGCCTTGAAGATCTAGCGGCACTATTTGTACGGTATCCCTTATGAGGTCTACACCGACTACTGGAGTCTACAGCATCTGTTCAAACAAAAAGATATTAACTTGCAGCATCGGAGGTGATTAGAGTTACTTAAGGACTATGATAAAACCATTCTATATTATCCGGGGAAGGCCAATATGGTGGCCGATGCCTTGAGTCGCAAGGCGGAGAGTTTGGGCAGCTTAGCATATCTACCGGTAATAGAGAGGCCATTAGCCTTGGATGTTCCGGCCTTGGCAGTTTGTTGGACTGGATGTTTCTGAGCCGAGCCGAGTTTTGGCTTGTATGGTTTCGCGGTCTTCTCTTTATGATTGTATCAGAGAGCGTCAGTATAACAACCCCCATTTGCTTGTCCTCAAGGACATGGTTCAGCACGGCGATGCCAAGGAGGTAACTATTGGAGATGATAGTGTATTACGGATGCAGGGCAGGATATGTGTGCCCAATGTAGATGGTTTGCGTGAGTTGATTCTCCAGGAGGCTCAGAGTTCGCGGTACTCCATTCATCCAGGTGTCACGAAGATGTATCAGGACTTGAGGCAGCACTATTGGTGGAGGCGGATGAAGAAGGACATAGTGGAATATGTAGCCCGGTGTTTAAACTGTCAGCAGGTGAAGTATGAGCATCAGCGTCCTGGTGGATTGCTTTAGAGGTTAGAGATCCTAGAGTGGAAATGGGAGCAGATTACAATGGATTTTGTTGTTGGGCTTCCACGGACTCAGAGGAAGTTCTATGCGGTTTGGGTGATTGTGGATAGGTTGACCAAGTCAGCTCATTTCATTCCAATGGTGACTACTTATTCTTCAGAGCAGCCGGCACAGGTTCATGATATTGTCAGGCTTCAAGTTGTACCGGTATCTATCATATCTGACCGGGATACGCAATTTACATCGCGGTTCCAGAGGGCCGTTCAGCATGAGTTAGGCACGCGGGTGGAGTTTAGTAGAGCATTTCACCCTCAGACGGACGGACAGTCCGAGCGCACTATTCAGATATTGGAGGATACGTTTCGTGCGTGTGTGATGGAGTTTGGGGGTTCTTGGGATTAGTTCTTACTGCTTGTGGAGTTTTCCTACAACAACAGCTACTAATCAAGCATTCAGATGGCCCCGTATGAAGCTTTGTATGGTAGACGGTGTCGGTCTTCAGTGGGTTGGTTTGAGCCGGACGAGGCTAGGATATTGGGTACAGACTTGGTTCAGGATGCTTTCGAAAAGGTTAAATTGATACACGATCGACCTCGTACAAGCCCAATAAAGACAGAATAATAATGCGGATCGGAAGGTTCGCGACGTTGCATTCATGGTTGGGGAGTGGTTCTTGCTCCGGGTTTCACCCATGAAGGGTGTTATAAGGTTCGGGAAGAAGGGCAAGTTGAGCCCTCGGTATATCAGACCTTTTGAGATTCTTGAGAGGGTTGGAGAGGTGTCCGATAGACTTGCACTACCACCTAGTCTAGCTACAATTCATCCAGTGTTCCATGTTTCTATGCTCCGGAAGTATCACGGCGATCCGTCTCATGTGTTAGACTTCAGCTTAGTCCAATTCGACAAGGATTTGTCTTATGTTGAGGAGTTGGTAGCCAGTTTGGACAGGCAGGTTCGAAAGTTAAGGTCGAAGAACTTTTCTTTAGCGAAGGTTCAATGGAGGGGTCATCCAGTCGAGGAGGCGACTTGGGAGATCGAGCACGATATGCGTAGCCGTTATCCTCATCTCTTCACCACTTCAGGTATGTCTCTATACTCGTTCGAGGATGAATGTTTGTTTTAAGAGGGGGAGGATATAACGGCCGGCCGCTCATTTTGAGTATTTTAGTCCTGATCCCCTAATTTATGCTTCCTCTATGTTATATTGCGGTTACGTGACTCACCGGGGTGTTTGGTTTGGGTTTCGGGTGAGTTTCAGAGTGAAAGGGGACACATAGTCCCTAAGTTGGAGTTAAGTAATAGGAGTTGACTGTAGTTTGACTTGTGTGAAGATGACTCTGGAATGGAGTTTGACGGTTCCAATAGCTCCGTAGGGTGATTTTGAACTTAGGAGCGTGTCTGGATGTTATTTTGGAGGTCCGTAGGTCGTTTCGGCATAAATTGGCGAAAGTTGGAAGATTTTGGAAAGTTTGACCGAGAGTGAACTTTTTGATATCGGGGTCGGATCCCGATGTCGGAAGATGGAATAGGTCCGTAATGTCAATTATGACTTGTGTGCAAAATTTGTTATCAATCGGAGTTGTTTTGATATGAATCGGCGTCAGTTTCGGATTCGAAAATTCATAGTTCATAGGCATGAATTTTGGTTGGGATTCATAGAATTCGTGTTGTTTGATGTGATTTGTGGCCTTGAGTAGGTCCGTTATGTATTTTGGAACTTGTTGGTAATTCGGACGGGGTCCCGGGGCCCCCCGGGTGTGAATCGGATGGAAATCGGATCATTTTTGGACTTAGGGAATTGCTGAAGTGCTGTTGTTCTGGTGTCTCCGCAAGGAGGGTCTGGTTGCAGGTGCGGTCTCGTAGGTGCACCTTGGTCATCGCTAGGGGTGTTCATAAAAATTTGAAAAATCGAACCAAACCGACCAAAATAATCGATACTTTTTAGGTTTGGTTTTGAATTCTAAAAACCAATCAAATTTGGTTTGGTTTTGGTTTTAATCAAAAAATAACAAAAAAAACCCGAACCAAACTGACTATAGAAGCAGCTATTAAATTTATTATTATACCTATATATGTATATTTTTATATAAAGATTCTAAAATTTTATGGTACATATTAGCCGTTTGTAGTTTTAGTCTAGTTCTTTGCAATTATAATAATCTAATTGTTTGCCTTTACATTTTAGTTTGATTGGTAGTTTTTTTTTCTAAGTACAAGAATTTATTTCATGTTAAAAATAATTAATTTTTAGTTGAGCACTTAAATTATTCATCACTATTTGATTCAATTGTCATCAATATATCTTGGTAAATGATAGATTTCTCAAAGAGCAATTGGTTTGATAGTGTTACGTTGAAAATGTAGTCGCTGGAATATGTGTTTGGCAGTATATGTCTCATATTTAAGAAAAAAAACTGATAAATAACCGAAAAATTGACAAAAAACAACAAAAATCGAATCGATAAAAAACCGACTTAATTGGTTTGATTTCTTTGAAGAACAGACCTACTTGTTTTGGTTTCTTTTTAAGGAAAAACTTATCCAAAGAGAATCATGAACACCCCTAGTCATCGCAGAAGCGGAGGAGCCAGCCCAGGCCTGGGTTTGCAGGTGCGGACTTCTGAGCGCAGGCGCGCTTCCGCAGGAGCGGCCCTTTTCTCCGCAAAAGCGGAATTTGAGGAGGGGGCTTGAGACAGGACCGCAGGTACGGTCTCCTTCTCCGTAGAAGCGGGCTCGTATGTGCCAGTCCGCAGAAGCGGAATTTTGAGACATAAGTGTTTTCCGCACCTGTGATGGTTTTCCCGCAGGTGCGACGTCGCAGAAGCGACCCAAGGGCCGCAAGTGCGAGGATCGCTGGGCAGAATAGGGGAATTTGAGGGTTTGATCGTAATTCATTTTGGGACTTTGAGAGCTTGGTTTGAGGGAAAATTTTGAGGGATTTTCAGAGAGGACTTTGGGTTAAGGAATTCTAACTCGTTTCCCATGAATCTATTGATAATTTCGTCATTTAATTGGTGTTTTGGAGTTTGAAATTGGGAAAAAAGTGTAGAAGTTCTTAGACTAAATTTTTGAGTTTTGAAAGGCGAAATGAGGTCGAATTTGAACAATTCTTGTATGGTTGGACTCGATATCGAATGGTGTTCGGAATTTATAATTTTGGTCGGGTTTCGAGACGCGGGCCCAGGTTGACTTTTTGGGGCGATTTTTCAATTCTTTGCTAAGATCATAATTTCATTGTTTAAATTAGTTTCCTATAGTTACATTTATAGTATGAAATTGTTTTGACTAGATTTGAGCCGTTCAGAGTTAGAAAATCGAGGGAAAGGCCTTCTAATTGATTGATTTGGCGTGTTTGAGGTAAGTGACTTGTCTAACCTTGTGTGGGGAAAATTTCCTTTAGGATTTGGTATTGTTGTGATAATTGTGATATGCGAAGGCCGTGTACGCAAGGTGACGAGTGCGTACATACGCAAGGTGACGAGTGCTTACACGGGCTAAAATATTAAAATTTTGATTTTACCTATGTAGTTTCCTTTTCATACCTTATTTGAGTTACTTGAGCAGGTTATAGTCATCATGTTTAGCCTAACTTCACATGTCTACTTGTCTTATCTCTTATTTGCAATTTGTACTACATGTTTAGTTGAATTACTTGCTTTATCTCGTATTCATTATTTAACTGTGAAATTCTTTACGTGAAATTGCTATTCTTGAAATATCTTTCTGTTGAGTTTGGTGTTGAGTTGCAAAAGCCGTGGTTTCTACTGAGGCAAGGTATAAGTTGTAAAATGTCATTTTACTTAGTTGTTATGTTTGGCATTCGGTTTATTATTGAGGTGATTGTTTGGTTGTTTGCACGAGGTTTCTACCGTGCTGTTGTTGTTATTGTTTGCACGAGGTTTTTGTCGTGCTGTTGTTGCTATTTGCACAAGGTTTTTGCCATGCCGTTGTTATTATTGATACGCATGTGGTGGTATAAGATCTGGTGTTGAAATGCATGTATTGAGATAAGGTGGGCTTGATACGCGTGGCTAGTAGGGGAACTACTATAAGCCATGTGGTGTGATAAGGTGGGTTAAAACACGGGGTGCTATTTCGGAAAAATGATTTTTTTTAAAACTGAATGAGAAGGCTTCCGCGGTGATATAAGGAAAGATTGTGAGTTACTTTTATTATTTGGGACTACGAGTCGGTACCTCGGGAGTGCCCCTATTGATCATTTCTCTATTTACTGTATTTGTTTGGTTATTGTTTCCTTAACATGTAAAATCGTTGTCTTCCTTTCGCGTTGCATTGATTGCCTTGATTCCGTGTTATTAACCTTCCATAAATTTTTTATTGTTTCACTTCCTTTGCCATTATCATTATATCATTATGTCTTCTGTCTTTTTCTTATTATCTCTAGTAGGGCCTTGACCTGACGTCGTAACTACTCTACCGAGGTTAGGCTTAGCACTTACTGGGTACCATTATGGTGTACTCATACTACGCTTCTGCACATGTTTTTGTGCAGGTCCAGGTACATCCTATCAGCCCTAATATTAGCACGTTGAGTTGCTTGCTTTTGGAGACTTCAAGGTATACCTGCTCGCGTCCGCAGGCCTCGGAGTCCCCTTCTACCTTATCCTTCCTTATTTCCTTACAGACAGTGATATATAGGATTGTTTGGTACTGTATCTAGAGCTTGTGACTTATATCTCACCAGGTTTGGGATTGTACGTATTGAGTTTTGGTTGATTTTATTTATGAAATTGTTGGGATGTTCAAGTTTTAATCTCTTATTTAATGTTTTCGTATTTTGTTAGGCTTACCTAGTCTTAGAGATTAGGTGCCGTCATGATATCCTACGGAGGGAATTTTGCGTCGTGACAGGTGTAGAGCCTCCATGGCAATTAATTCTTCTTTCAGTTTATCCCTATCAATTTTAATCGCTTCCAAAGAGGATGTTAAATCTTTGGTTGTAACCAAATCACTATTCAAGAAGATTTCATTTTTCCATTCAAAATAACCACAAGAACTAATCTGTCAAACACAAACAAACCAGAGAAGACCAAAAAAGCTTTATTAGTAGACTAGAATTCAGAACAACCTGAGAATAAACTAGCTTTTGTTAGAGCATCACTAACCTTGGGTTTCGACATTTATAAAATTTCCTTCCAGGGTTTAATGGAGTCGTTGAAGTGAAGTGGTTTGCAATGATACCTTAATGACACCCAATTTGGGATGAACAGCTTCCTTGTGACATTGAGGGCTGAGGAAAATTGGATTGGGGTCGTGTGAGCCCTAATTCTTCGTCAATTGAGGATGTAAAGGGGTATGTGGGGTTTTAATTTGGTGATGTAAAGAGGTCGTGTGACTTGGCAGCTGACATGGAAAAAATTGAGCGGGTCAGCTGCCACGTTACATATCCGTTAGGGTTAGGGGCAAATATTTTAAGTTCATTAACTGTAGGGGTTAGAATGGACAAATAGTATAACGGGTGACAGAAGTAAACAATATAGTATAGTAGAGTGGAAATTTCATACCTTTTCCCTTTTTTTTCCAAAAACAGAGGGTATTTATAAAATATAACCCAAATAATAGGTGCATTTTTTGCCCTTTTTCAAATAAAAATCCCATGCAAACATAAAAGTTTGGATTTTTCTTCTAATACCATGAAGTAGTATGTAATAAAAACCAGAAAAGTTTTACATACTCTTTTTTTTTTTTGTTAAACATAAATATATACATATATATGTAAATAAATAAATTATCCAAAACTAGAGTTATAACAGGGTGGGTATTGGACCTTGCCTAGATGGTGTGTTATCAGTAGTAGTATTTTTATTACATGCCATAAGTTATCTTTCAAAAGCAGTTCTTAGGATGTCTGATCATACTGCTTCATTGACAAACACCGGAGGAACTGCAAATCTCAAAGCTTTTTCAAAAAATTTCTTCTTGGTCCCTTCTTTAGCTAGAAAGTCTGCTACCCAGTTTTGCTCTCTGCAGTTATGCTTTAGTACTGGATTTCTCAGCTGCTGCATCAATAACTTGCATTGAAGAATAAAAGAGTCATAACATGTCCTTTTTCTTCCATATTAATTACCTCTTTAGAGCCACTGTTAATCTCCAACGACATTAGGTTATTTTTTTAAGCCAATTTCAGATCCTGCAAAATAGCATGCAGTTCTGCGGGGTTGTTACTTGTGTGTGGTAGTCCCTTCATGTACCCAAGAATCCAGTATCCCCTATTGTCCCGTATGACTCCTCCACTTCCCCCCAATTCCTGGATTACCAATAGCAGAATCATGTGTGTTAAGTTTGTAGGAAACCCAGTCAGGAGGTTCCCATTTTACATAAATGGTGACCATCTGCCTGTATGCCTGTTGCTTTCCAACAATTAGATGAAATTAAATGGCTCTATCAATAGTGTTCCTAACTGAAGTGGTGTCCTTACCATTAAACGAGTTGTTGTTCCTAGTTGTCCAAATGTGCCAGAAACAAAAGGGGAGAATGTCTTACCACAAGAGGATGTTGTTAAGCTTATGGCTTCTGATTATGTTCCATGTGTTTGACCATTGTGGTTGATCAAAGTTAAGATGTTGGAGACTAGGAACATAGGTACATTCCTGGGAGAGAGAGAGAGAGAGAGAGAGCCAAAATGCTTGTGCATTGGTGTAGATAAAGAGAATGTGAGGGATTGATTTACTAGATGGCCACAAAAGGTGCACTAGGATTAAATATAGAGACCAATTGATTGGAGGTATTAGCCAGTAGGTAGTCTACCATGAACTAACTATCAGCCAAAGAAAGAACTTAATTTTGTTTGGTGCTCTTATTCTCCACACCCAATTGAAATTGTCGGTGCATTGTTGGTTCTATTTTTGGATTGAGCAACCAGAAACATATAAGCTGACTTGGTGGAAAAGATGCCATTGTTACTAAGACCCCATATTAATTTATTTTCGTCTAAGCTTTGTGGGCAGCTGAGAACATTCTTGATGGAGAAAAGAATTTGGTGAGGGATTGTGAAGGACAGTGAGGATAGATCCCAGTTGCCTTTTGAAAAGAGGTTGGAGACTTTGATATTTTCCTTTCCCTGCAAGAAAGGCCATGGATTGAATCACTGATTGGTGGGTGGTTTGGGATCCAAGCACCATTTAGTGGCTTTGGAGCAAAAATCTTTCAGCCTTCTATAATTCCCTTTCAGGTTCTAGTCCTTGGACTCCTATTGCTTTGCCCTATCCTACAGTGTCTTCCTATTAAGACCAGTGCCCAAAGGGCATTAAGCTTACTAAACAGTCTCCAGGCCGTCCCTAAGAGAATGGCTTTCTTCTTACATTCAGCTCTTTGGACACCTAAACCCCCATCCATTTTGCTACTGGAAACAGTTTTCCAGTTGATAAGTGCAGCATATTAAACAGTTTCTGTTTCACGCTCAAACGATCAGTAATTAGACTACTGGGGATTATATTGAAGGCAGCACTAGTTGAAAATTGATATAATGGGAAAGGAAACTAGGAATTGAGAGTGTTTAGACTCACGTAAAGACATTGACCTGATAATTTTGTTTAACTTTTTTAATAGTTCTAGGACCTATCCATAGTTAACTTCAAAAGCCAAAAGCTCAGTCTCAAATGAGAGAATTCAAATAGAGCAGAATGGACATAAGTAGGAGTAGGATTTAAGCAGAAAGAGTTTAGGCCAAAAGTTCACAAGCTTTTAGTGGAGAATAGGATCGCCAAAGTACAGCTTTTATTTAACACAACATGACAAAAAACTATGCATCTTTCAACTATCAAAGCCATGGGAATGATAATGTATCTCTCATACATAAGACATTAGATGTACCAGCTCTGAAACATAAAGTTACCGTTGTACCAACAGTTAAAAATAGTTTACACAACTTCACAATAAAAAAGGCGGCTCGATAGCGAAGCTTTGGATCCTGCTTTCCCCTCTTATTTTCATACTTCTGGTACTTCTCAAATTTATTCCATGGTATCAAACATCTGGAAAAAGAAGAGACAAAACAATTATGAAATAGCTATGACAAGTACATGTAAATTATTGCCCAAGCTGGTGCATCGAAATCATCATTTGGCAGAGACATGTCGCAAGGGGGGAAGGCAGAGGTGTGGTAGGGGAAACAATTAATTAACAACATGTAATGATTGGAGGGTCAAATTACATGTCAGTGCTTAAAAATGCAAAAGGCTAAGAGCTGGTAACAATGACTCTGTAGCAATGCAAAGGATGAATATTGACAAGAGATATCCCTAACTTCATACATAAAGATGGAACATGCAGAAAATGACGATAGCATTTCTGATTAGATCATTTTGCTATATCCAATCAGCATGATAGTACACCCACAACCTTCAGGCTTTCTTTTTATTTCTATAATTTTTGGGAGATGTGTCCCTCAATTTCAGTAATAAAGAACACCTCATCGCCATGCACAGGGTTGTCATGTAAAATCCACTAAACTTTGCAGCGATATGACTAGAAAGCATTTGAAATCTGCAACTTTTTTGGTCCTTTTTTTGGTGCCTTTGTTTCTCTTATATCGAGAGAAAGAAGTGTTGCTTTCTATGGGTTGGGTAAAGGAAAAGTTAGCACAGATATTATGCTTTTTCATGATTGATGACTTGGTGGGTGTGGCCCCTATTGAGAACAAAATGGGGGAAGCGCGGCTTAGGTGGTTTGGTCATGTGAGGAGGAGGAGCATAGACGCCCCGGTGAGGAGGAGTGAGAGGTTGACATTAGAGGGCCTACGGAGAGATAGAGGTAGGCCAAAGAAGAGGTGGAGAGAGGTGATTAGGCAAGACATGGCGCAGCTTCAGCTGACCGAGGACATGACCCTTAATAGAAAGATATGGAGGTCGAGGATTAGGGTAGTAGTGTAGGTAGTGTAGAGTGTTCATAACAATAGTATTGGCACGCAGTCTCGCTTTCTGTTGGTAGTAGGTTTTTTTGACTAACCGTTGTTTTCTTTCAATGTTGATCATCTTACTATCTTATTGTTTTTATTCTACTTTTATATGATTTTTTGGTACAGTCCCTTCTTGTCTATATCTTCCTTAATGTGGTGCTTATGCTTTCCTCGCTGAGCCGAGGGTCTATTGGAAATAGCCTCTCTGTCCTCACAAGATAGTACTAAAGTCTGCGTACACACTACCCTCCCCAGACCCACAGTGTGGGATAATACTGGGTATGTTGTTGTTGTCATGATTGCTGACTTGCATTGGTCAAGGAGAGGTCAGTTCTACAACTCCTTAGACGGATGTTTTATCCCGTGGAGGATCCAAGGTTACTATCAATATTATAGTGTAAATGTAATAGAAAGGTTTAAGAACAAACCTTTCACAACAATCAAGCAGCAGCAGCCTGCTGTAGCTCCCTGTCTGCGTGCTCCCTGATCCTCCTTTCTAGCTCTGGTCTAAAGTGCCTAATGAGACCCTGCACTGGCCAAGCAGCAGCATCACCCAATGCACAAATGGTATGCCCTTCAATCTGTTTCGTCACCTCTAGGAGCATGTCAATCTCTTCTAATTTTGCATTGCCAACCTTCATTCTTTCCATGATCATCCAAAGCCACCCTGTGCCTTCCCTACATGGCGTACATTGACCACAGCTTTCGTGCTTATAGAAGTACGAGAGCCTTGCAATTGCATCTACAATATCAGTTGACTTGTCCATGACAATTACAGCAGCAGTCCCCAACCCTGACTGCACAGCTTTGAGTGCATCAAAATCCATTAGTACATCCTCACATATGTTCTTGGGAATCAATGGAACAGATGAACCTCCTGGTATAACAGCAAGTAAATTGTCCCATCCTCCACGGACACCACCACAGTGCCTCTCTATCAGCTCCTTCAATGGAATACTCATTTCCTCTTCCACTGTGCAGGGCTTGTTTACATGGCCTGAGATGCAAAATAGCTTTGTCCCAGCATTATTCTTCCGTCCAAAACTAGCAAACCACTCTGGCCCACGCCTTAAGATGGTTGGTGAAACAGCAACTGTTTCAACATTTGTGACAGTTGTTGGACAACCATAAAGTCCTGCATTAGCTGGAAATGGAGGCTTCAGTCTTGGTTTGCCTTGTTTCCCCTCAAGGCTCTCTAGAAGAGCTGTCTCTTCACCACAAATATAGGCTCCGGCACCAAAATGAATATATACGTCAAAATCATAACCAGTTCCACAAGCATTTTTCCCCAACAATCCAGCTTCGTAGGCTTCTTTCCTAGCCTTCTCAAGGCTCTTCCTTTCGTTCACATACTCTCCCCTGATATAAATATAAGCAGCTCTAGCCCTCATTCCCACTCCAGCAATTAGACAGCCTTCCAACAACTTGTGTGGGTCGTGCCGCATGATTTCCCTGTCTTTACAGGTTCCGGGTTCACTTTCATCAGCATTGACAACAAGGTATGAAGGACGGCAATCCGTTGTCTTTGGCATGAAGGACCATTTGAGACCAGATGGAAAACCAGCACCACCACGTCCTCGAAGACCAGATTTCTTCATTTCATTCACGATCCAGTCAGAACCCTTGAGGACAAGGTCTTTTGTTCTGTACCAATCACCTCTCTTCATGGCCCCTTTGAGGTAAGGGTCATGCAATCCATAGAGATTTGTGAAAATACGATCCTCATCTTTAAGACCACCAAAGTGAGTCTTCTCGGGAGGTGGAGGTGGTGGAGTAGGTTGGGGGGTGCTAGCAGTTGATGCAGCCTGAGTGCTAAATAACCTACCATATAGACCCCATCTTTCACTAGAACGCTGTACTAATGCAGTCCTTTGCAGAGAAAGAAGTCCCTTTATAGGTGCCTGAGAGAAGAACATGACACACATCAGTAAATTTACCCTCTATAACAGACGAGATTGAGCAAGCATAAAAAGCAATATCAACGATTAAAAACCAGAAGCAACAGTCCATCATTCTCTTCCTGCTACTACCATATTGTTCAACAATTTGACAAAATAAAATTATATTATTGTTTGGGGTCATTTCCTTCCCAAGTTTTTTTAGTTCAGTCATCCATATGTAAGGACTGAAACCGATAGTCGCAATCCTTTCAAGTGTTGCCTTCAGCCCTAGCCCATGCACTGCTTCTGTAGTAGAAAGATGGAGGAAGCTGCTATCCTTAACAAACTCCTTATTTCCATCAAGCTCTGAGAAACACAGATGCTGAAAATTTTCATGAAAGCTCTGAAAAATACAGATGCAACGAATATGTTCTTAGCTAGTTAGCTAGTGAATATCACCAAGAAGAAAAACGAGCAACGGGAAGTCTATATGTAACATCTTCTTAATTTTTTTATCAACCCGAGGGCCAATGGTGGACTGTTCAAAACTTGATAGACAAATGGACCTACCCCTCTACCTTTCTCCACTTAAATACCAGACTTTTTTACTGCAGTAGGATTCGACCCCATGACGTGGGCCTAACCCACACATCAAGAGCTGAGTTCTTACCACTAAACTAAAGGGCTGGAGGCTATGTAAAACCTTCTTGCTTACTGCATCACTCTTAGATACTAAGTCAGTAGCAAAGAAACTATAGAAAGTCACAAGGACTCTCTTCAGCAAAGCACTAGTAGAAGAAATGAAAGCAACTGACTGTTCGTATCAATGCTTTATGGCTTGGATTAGAATTAGATGGCTTTGGAATTTGCACATGGGGGAAAAGATACTTTGAAGATGCTGGCTTCAATTTATAGGTAATAAAAAGTGTAGGTCGGACCTCTCAAAGTGAGAGATGATACCGGTAAAAGTGAGACCTTGGATAGATTTTTGGGATGATGGAGGATTGCTCAAAAACCAATTTTTAGTTATACTTAGATTGGTCCCAAATAAGGCTGTGTGATTGCTGATTTTGTATGATTATCAGAAAATTATGATAACTCATTGATTCAACTGGTATACAAATATATGATTATATGATTCGTTTCTAAGTTTACTAGATCGAAAACTTTATAAGGCTGTTAAATGATTGGGAATTGGCTAAAATTGGTTCCTTTGCAGAAGATGCAGGCTCTGAATTTGACAGACCATGTTGATGATCATCAGGTATGGCTGGGAAGCGGGAATGGTATTTATTCTGTTCATTCATGTTACAAGTTGCTGGTGAAAAAAAAAATCAGGAGATTATGATGAAGAATGTCCTTGGAAAACGCTTTGGAAGACCGAAGCATCTCCTAAAGTTGCCTGTTTTGGTTGGGTTGCAAGCTCATGAAGCACTATTACACAGGAGGGGCTACAGAGAAGGGGATAAAATTTATGTAGCAGGTGCTTTCTTTGCGAATGTTCCACTGAGTCTGTGAGTCATCTCCTGATGCATTGTTATCAATCTTGGCAAATCCAGGCCCTTTTTTTTAACTTATTTGGAGTTAACTGGGTGATGCCGCAGAATTTTAGAAGTCTGTTATGTAGCTGGCAAGCTCAAAGCAATAAGAAGAGGCAGAAGAAGACTTGGAAGATTATTCCCTTACGCACTGCGTGGACTGTGTGGGTTGAAAGGAACAAGAGATTAATTGTATAAAATATAGATGTATACAGAAATTAGTGTTTTGGCTGAAGGAATTTTTTGTAACTAGTACCACTGATACTTTGGACTTGTTGGACTCCCCGATTTTGTAGTAGTCAGCAAGTCCAGATTTTTGCACTGAATTTTTGTTTTTGGTACAGACTTTTGTACTGATTACAGTAAGTTCTTGATACTGATTATGAATAAAATCTTTTACATTATAAAAAAACATAGAAACAAAAGGTTTCCAAAAGACAGCTATTAGCGTCAAGCAAGGTTGTAAATAACGCTCGCCTCAGCGCTAATAGCGTGAGGCGTAGCGATGCGAGCTGCCGTCGCTTTTCTTCTCTGTTTCATTGCAATTTACAGATAGCGCTCACCTCTGCCTGTGTAGCGAGATGCGACTGTAGCGTCACTATTTTATAAATTAGAAAAGAAAAAAGGCAGAGACTAAAGAAAAAGGTCGCGATTAGGGCTTTGAGCTCTCAGACGTTTCTTTCTTCTTCAACCTTCAAACAACAGATCAGCCAAGTCGACCCAAGGCGATTTCTGAAAGCTTCAAGTTTCTGTCATCTTCTTCTTCATCCAAGTCGACCCAGCCCAGGTATGCTTCTCTCCTTTCTCCTTTCTCCTTTCTCCTTTCTCCCTTTCTCCCTTTCTTTCTTTCTTTCTTTCTTCCTTTCTTCCTTTTCCTTCTTCTTCTCTTCTTCTTTCTATTTTTTTTTGCTCTGTTTTTTGTCGAGCAACAGTGCAGCAAAAAACAGAACAGAGAGTCTGTTTTTGCTCTGTTTTTCTTTTCGTTTTTCTTCTTCTTCTCTTCTTTTTTTTTTTGTTGCTCTGTTTTTAATTGAGCAGCAATGCAGCACCCTGTTTTTGCTCTATTGTTTTTTCTCTGTTTTTTCAATTCTTTCACTGTTGGGCAGAGGCAGAGAGCTTCTTCAAAGTTTCAAGCCTGAAATTTCCTCCTTTTTCAGTTATAAAGTAGAATTAATTGCATATTGTGATATTGACCTGATAATTTTTTTTCTATAAAACAGTATTGAAATGGCGTCATCCGATAGTAACAAAAAGAAATGATATAGCTTGGAATTATGCTATACAACTCTCATCAAGATCCGAAATTAAATGTATGTTTTGTGAAAAAACATACTATGGTGGAATAACTCGACACAAGCAACATTTGATAGATGGATTCAAAAATGTAATACAATGTCCTCTTTGTCCGCCTGAGGTTAGGGAGGAAGTAAAAGCATTTGTTGAGAAGAAAAATGTGACAAGAACTCAAATGAGATATGACGCATCGGTGAATTGATGAAGATGATGAAATGGGACCTCCCCCACCAAAACTCAAAAGATATCTTCAAATAGTTCTAGTGGGTCATCCACGGCGCGTACGGTGACAAAAGGTCCTCTCAATCTTTATTTCTCGGTAAAACAACAAGAAAAGGGAAAAGGTGATTCTGGTTCAGGTTTAGAAGCCAAGAAGATTTTGACGGATCGCGTCGCAAGTGCCTTTGCAACATGGATGTACGATGCAGGACTTCCTTTCAATTGTGTTAACTACAAAACTTTTGATAAATTCATTGAGGTCGTAGGACAATATGGTCAAGGAATGAAGCCTCCTAGCTATCATGAAGTTAGAGTAACTCATCTTAAAAAAGAGGTGAAGAAGATAGACAAAATTGTTGAGGCGCATAGAGTGGAACAGAACAAGTTTGGATGTTCCATTATGATAGATAAATAGACAGCACGGAATGGAAAAAATGTGTTGGTGAATTCTCCAAGAGGGAATGTTTTTCTTGATTCTTACGATGCTAGCAACTCTTTTACGGATGGAAGCAAAATGTACAGCTTGTTTAGAAAGACTATTGATAAAATTGGAAAGGAAAATGTTGTACAAGTTGTTATCGATAATGCTAGTGAGAATGTTAGTGCGGGTAAGATGATGGAAGCTATGTATCCACACATTTATTGGACTCCGTGTGCTGCCCATTGTATCAATTTGATGTTTGGTGAAATATTCAAGGAAAACCCAAATGCTTCAGGTAACTTTAATATAGTTATCTTTAAAGCTTTAACTTTATTTATACTTATGTCCTATTAAGTATTAACTATAAAATTGTTATTGTTACTTTTACAGTTTTCACTAAGGCCAAAGATATATTCTTTCATTAGTCAGAGGCCATTGTTGTTGAATTTGATGAGCAAATTCACAATTGAAAGAAATTTGGTGAGACCGGCCAAGACTAGATTTGCAACGGCTTTCTTGACTTTGCATAGTTTTTACTTGCAAAAGAAAAAATTGAGAAAGCTAGTTCTTTCAAATAAATGGAAAGATAATAGATATGCAAAAGAAGCTGCGGGGAAAGAAACTGCCAAAATTCTTATTTCTCCATCATTCTAGAATGACGTCGTTCGGGCTCTTAAAGTTGGCGGTCCTTTGATTAGGGTACTTCGTATGGTGGATGGGGAGAGAAAACCACCAATGGGCTATCTTTATGAAGCTATGGATAGAGCCAAAGAAACTATTGAAGCGTCATTTAAGGGAGATGTTAGGAAATATGAGAAAGTTTTTGAGATTATTGATAGCAGGTGGTCGAATCAACTCCATCAACCTTTGCATGCAGCACCGCCATATTCTGAACCCGGGATTATTTTACAAGAATAGTAGAGATGGCACTTTAGATTCCGAGGTGTGGGTTGGATACCATAAATGTCTTGAGAAGGTGGTCCTCGATGCATCGATGGTAGATCAAATAGGGGAGGAGTTTGGTAGGTACTCACAAGCAGATGGCCTATTTGGTTTACAGGCGGCCATTAGAGCCAAAAACATAAGATCGCCAGGTAACTAACTTTAATATAGATATCCTTATAACTTTAATTTAATTTATTTGATTTATTTATGCTTATTAATTTTTAAAATATTTTTCTATAGTTGAATGGTGGATGCAATTTGGTCATCAAACTCCAAACTTGCAAAAGTTTGCCGTCAAAGTACTAAGCCTAACGTGTAGTGCATCTGGATGCGAGAGAAATTGGAGCGTATTTGAGCATGTAAGAAGCAAATGTATTATATTAATATTTCTATATTTTATTATTATTAGTATCTATTAATTAATCTCTACAACTTATGCGCAGATTCACTCCAAGAAAAGGAATAGGCTTGAGCTATCGCGTCTCAACGATCTAGTGTATATTAAATACAATAGAACATTGGGGCGTTGTTATGAAGCTCGCGATACCATTGATCCAATTTTGTTGGATAACATTGACGAGGCAAATGAACGATTAATTGGAGCCCCCCAAAATCATGAAGATGAACAAGTGTATGTAGGAGATGATCTCGATAATGGGGTATTGTTTCTATGGCAGCTGGAGTTGAGAAAGAATATCTATGGTCTTAGAGGGAGTTCTTCAAGTTCAAATAACAAGGGAAATGGAGTAGCTAAAAGTTCAAGCGGGTCCCTAATTGATGAAGACTCCAAGGATGAAGAAGATGATAGCCAATATAATGCTAACATTCTTGAAATTCAAGAATTTGAAAATCTTAGGGAAAAATAGATGTTGCTTGTTTTAGACTTTAGTTTATGATTCTACTATGACTATCTATTGAGTTTTTAATTTTTGAATTGATATATTTATAATATATTATTGCTATTGAGTTTTTAGTTTTTATATATATATATATATATATATATATAATATTTTATTTTTTGTATAAATTGTCGCTTCACATAAAAAAGGCGAGTGTTTCGCTGCTCGCCTCTCACCTCAGTGAAGCGAGCCCTCATCGCTATTTGTCATCGCACGCTATCCAAAACACTGGCATCAAGATAAACCTCTAATGCTAGAACATAGGAACTCAAAATCTAAGTCCACATATTTTCACAAAGGTGACTGCATGTATCTACTGAAGAAAATTGTCAGGTGCAACGAGTTCTGGGGGCCAATCTTTTTAAATTGGATGCATCCCATTGTTGCTCCATCAGAATTTACTTCAACAACCTTAGGGATATGATTGATCAGGTAACACAGAAAAGAGGTATAGCTTTGACATGCTCAAGCGAAACTGTGACCTGCCATGTGACCTGCCACTCCATGGCAGCAGACATTTCTGCTTCAAGCATTAAATGTCTGCCAGTTCTGATCACCACCCAAAGTGAGGGAATTCTACCAAGTGACAAATATTGCATTGGAAGCAGCTCGCAGTCAACATTAAAGCACCTAAAGGCGTACTGTGCACCTTCCTTTGGATCAAATTTAGGCAGTAAGAGAAATGGGATTACAAAACCAAATTGAGGGATCAAAAAGCAAGCTCAAATCTGATATAATGTGAGATAAATCTAAGATTAAAGAGTTAATCAATTATCCCTACTAGTTGGTGTCAACAATCTGAATACCATGTATCTATCCCTTTCTATTCTTCAGTAATTAGACTACCCTCGCACTGGCTGTCAACATACTTCAAGTTCGCTAACCTCCTCCTTATCCGGACTTGGAATGGGCTATAGTTGCTAAACTCAGGTAACCAGAGTAAATAGATTGCAAAAATAAGATCAGGAGAATAATACCTCAAAATTATTCAAAACTAGATTGTTGATACCTGATGCTAATGGGAATCTATCAAAAACAAAGTACCTGATGCAAAGAGATTGGGTAATAATGGAAGAAACAAAGGTGTTTTCTCTTTTCAAGGAGTGTGTATCTTTGTTCACTTGGGCTGCGCTTCAGCGTTGGCAAGGCACTAAGGCGTGTGCCTCATTACCCATAAGTTCTATCTTGAATAGAACGGTACTAAAATAGTAAATATGATTAGCAAAAAGATATATTAATTGTTAAGAAAATCATTATGAATGATGCAACACATCTCCAGTGTTGTCAAAGGCTCATTGGAGGTGTATTTAAGCCAAGCTCAAAGAAGCTGAGTGTAGGCGCTTCACATTACTTAGGCTGCGCTTCAGCGTTGGCAAGGCACTAAGGCATGTGCCTCATTACCCATAAGTTCTATCTTGAATATAACGGTACTAAAATAGTAAATATGATTAGCAAAAAGATATATTAATTGTTAAGAAAATCATTATGAATGATGTAGTTATTTGTTCCTGCACTAGATATGTATTTTTCTTTGTTTCTTTGTTGCGCCCTTTTTAAATAAAGCATACACTTTAATTGTGCTTTGGGCTTAAAGCCCCAATAAGGCTGGAGCACTTTTTAACCCGTTTTGCGTTTGACAGCATTGGACATCTCCCACTAAAATTTTTTTTCATCTTTTTTATGACAGTGGTGTCTGGACCAGCTTGTCCACGCCTCTATTATTCCATTAGGTACCTGCTACCTCCCCACCAGCGTAGGTATCAGGCAACTCTGCCACCAAGGTTTGGACAAATGGGAAAAAATCACCCAGTGTTTTTTGCCTCCGTTAAGATTTGAACCTGAGAACTCATAGTTCTCCTCCCACTTCATAACACCCTTGGGTGCATCTTCCACTATATTGTTTTCAAAGTTTAGGTACTAATTTAAATCCAACATAAGTAGATGGATCCATGGCTACTAATTTGATTTACGCCCACCTCTCTGAAACAAATACATAAGCCTTCCGTGAAAGTAAGAAAGCAAAAATCATTTCTTTTCCCTCACAAAGTCATGTTTTTCTCTGAAGAGGCTTAATGCGAACCTTCAAGTGCAGAGTAGACTACATATATTCCTAGTTCTCCAATATTTAAGAATTCTAATTATTTTAGGTTCAAAATAGGAACTTCATAAGCTATATCATACTCAAATCTTGAAAAAGAAGCTGAAATTATTTTCAAAGAAAGCAGATTAATGAAGCAACTGCTTTCTTCGATAACACATTCAAGCATCAAATAAGATCAAAGGCAATGCCCATACATGCGCTACCCAAATGTAATTTAGGGTTTCTCCTCATTCTTCTTTATAGGAATTCAATGGCCATTACGAATCAGTTAAAACAGTAAACTGTTTTTTTATCGTCTTTAAACTACAATCAGTTCGCACTCAAAATCCCCTCNCACCCCAAAAAAAAGAACTAAAACGTAACAAAACCGAGGAGGCATAACAAAATGCAACTATGCATATACAAGAGTGCGTGTGTGTGCGTCAAAATCAACCAACCAATGAATCAGTCAGTCAATTAATTATGCCTTAATTTCAAACTAGATGGAAATCCTATATACCCATTTCACTCTGTTAAATCCCACTTTATTTGAAATGCATCCCACTATTAAGACATTTTTTCACACAAATTTTCAGTTCGATTGGTGAGTAAACAAGTATAGAAAGATAGAGATCGAAGAGTGGAACGTACCATGAAAGTTGACGCAGAAATGTGACGAATCGGTGAAAAAGCTGATTCTTCAGCAGATTACAGTGAGAAGGAAGCTATTGTTAATCATGATGGTCCGCGATGTGGGCTTGATTTGTATGTAGTAGAGGGCCTCAATGACCCACGCTAATTTGTAGAAATTTTATGGCGTGGCCTATTTACACGCACGAATATATATTCACTTTTTAATTATTGTGCACAAATAGCCACTATATTCTTAAAATGGACTTACAAACTCTTTTGTCCTTCCACCTTCAAGTGAGGTGCGGCTCAACGGTTTTTGTGGCCTAACGTCAAATAAGGCTCTTAATTTTGTTGTAAAATTCATATAATAATGAGATATAAAGTAAATTTCTAGAATTTTGATCTAGTGTTAAGTGTACAACGCGTGATGTGTGAATTATGTGCACATCATGGTTTGAAACTCTGTCGTAAATAAAAATATGTCATTAATTAAGTGAAAAAAATAGAAGGAATACCCCAATAATTTATCGACGTTCGACTTTGCAACCCATTGCATTTGAGGATTTCTCTTAAAAGGATGAACAAAAGAAATTCTTTCTAATGGATAGATCAATAAAATATGGTGAAAAGAAATAGCCAATATATAAATTTCCTTTGAGGAGAAAAAAATTAGATTTGATAACGAAGATAAATACATCATTTAATTAAATGAGAGAGAAATCTATCATTATTTATCCCTCAACTATTTAAATTTAATTATAACTTTTAAATATTTTATTAATAATAATTACATAAAATATATGCGACACATTGTACTTAAAATTGGGGTCTTAAAATTTTGGGGGACTAAGGCAATGGCTTCATTTGCCTTACCCTTAGGCCGCCCCTAGTTCAAGTCTAAAAAGTGTGTCATATCTGCTTCTTATTTTGTGCTAGTTGCTCTCTTCTCTGAGATGATTTCTCACTATCATCATTAGTAGTGTCGAAAAGCTTTATGGTTTCATTTTTTTCAATAACAATTCATATTACGGCTATTTGTATGACATGTATAATTTAAGTTTGTGATATTTCAGTGTAGGTTATATATGTATGCCATTTCATTGACGAGTGTTGTAATAGATTTGAGTATTTTTGTTAATTCTCAATGTATATTTAAAATTAATTTAGATTGATGAGTAGTCAAATAGGTATTAGGATTTAATTTTACCTTAATTGTGCTATTTTATGATAATGTATAAGTTTCTTCAAATGAAAAAATGCATTATATAATATTTATGTAATGTTTGAACGGGAATTCTCCGACCACCGACCACCTACAACCGCCATACTCAACTGCAACCATCATCATCAACCACAACCACCACTAACATCATTCACCGCAGCTAGTCATATAGCTATCATCTGCGATCATCACCATCAATCACCAAAAATCACCACCATCACCATATATCGTCAACCATTATTTTCAGTCGCCACCGCCATTAGTTATCATCATTATCTGTCACCACCACTTGTCAACTACTATCATCACTAGCTATTACCTCTAGACTATCACAATCGCTACAACTGTTAGTCGGCATACACTACCACCAACAGTAACTATCACCACTACCACCACTAACCATATTATATAAGTTTATTTTTAAAAATATTTTGTTGATATAATATTAAGGTTAATTAGTAATTTACTAAAATAATCTATTTTATTAGTTTGTAATAAAAAAAATTATATACATTAAAATATTGAGAAAGCAAATAATTTTAATTAATTAATATTCATACTTTAATATAATATTTTTGTATCTAATGTGCATCCAAATTCAGATATCTTATCTTAATGTACATCTTAATGATCAGATGTATATTTAAATTCAAAAATCTTAATTTTAATAAAAATAAATTGGGCGTTAGATACCTCTTTGGGGGTCAAAACTATTATGAAATTTTGGAAATACATATCCATATGAGTGTATAGGGTAAAATTGGTCAGTAGTAAATGATCAAATAATAACATGCCACATGGAACCGAACACAGGTGAAAAGCGAATCACGTGACAACTAGTACCGGGAATAACAGTTGTAGTTGGTATCGGATAAACCCCGAAAGGAGCCTGGTCAACGGGAGCAATTCGAACGTTTGTCATCGGATAGCATCCAATGAAGAATATTCTCTAACATTAAATGGATAGCCGTTGCAGAGAGTATTTGCATTCATGGTCTGTCGTTACATATTCATCAGTGGCCCATTTATTGCCATTTAAGAGGGGCTTGATCCTAAGATCTTGTTTCCCTAGGTATAGCTATAAATAGTAGGCTCAACAGCTATTGTAACAGACGAAATTTTTGGCAAAACTTATGATGTATTACACTTTTGCTTTCAATTAAAACAAACTTTATTTGCTTTTTATATTGTTCTTATTTCTATCCTCGGATACGCTATTCTCGAAGCCAGGCTTGCTATTTTCTTCAATCTTAATCGCTATGTCTTACTTTTAATATATTGTTTATTTACTATTTTCTGATCAAATAAGTTCGCTTGTCTATAAACCACGTAACAAATTCAAATGTACCATGTTACGGGTAACAACTTGGAGCCCACGTGGGGCTTAGAAAGTTGCGTAATTGAGTTGATCCTTGCATTTAGTAGTAACTTGTTTGATTCTTTGTTCCTTAGCAAGAAACTGAAAATGGCAGCTAACGATGTCAACATCGCATACAACGTTGAGGGACATGAAAATCTGCCTCAACATGAGGGTTTAATCAGCGACAAACGCAACGAGGGGGACGAGGCAACCCCAGTTCGTGAAGGACAGTACCCCCGACATGTACGGGAGCCAACTCCCAATGACGCGGAAGAGGAACATGTTGGAAACAGTGAGAAGCCTAAGAGAGCAACAGAAAGCCATCATGGGCCACCTCTCAAGGCAGGATCAGGTGATGACGGAATTGAAGCAAGCGTTGTCAGGCGCTTCCAACAACGCAAACGGAAGGGGTCTAGTTCCTCTTGGTGTTCCTATAAACCAAAAGGCTCAAAGAGTTGACGGTGCCGGGGGGGGTGAGACCGTAGCAGATCTGGTAATGATAACAGTAACGATCCCTTCAAAATCGAGCTGATGAGATTTATGAGAAAAATGAACGAACGGATGGATCAAAACGCGAAGGAGTTTCACGCCCGCATGGATCAGATTCCGGGAGCACCACTAGTTTCGAAGGGCCCGGATTCAAAAAAAATATACTCAATTGCCATTTAAATCGAGCGCAGCACCAGAGTTAATTTCAAAGAGGTTCAAGATACCGGACATATCAAATACGATGGTACTTTTGACCCGTAGAAGCACATCACAACTTATACCACGGCTGTGAAAGAGAACGATTTGGCTTAACATGAGATCAAATCGATTCTACTAAAGAAGTTTGGAGAAACCCTCACAAAGGGGGACCTGACATGGTATTCACGTTTGCCGAGCATTCAATTGACTGTTTTGAAATGTTTGCATTTTCCTTCATAAAGGCCCATGTGAGGCCATAAGGTTCCAAGCTAGGAAGGAGGACATATTTAGGATCGCTGAAGGTGAGATTGAATTATTGTGGGAATTTGTGATCAGATTCCAGAAAGAGAGAATGCTGCTACCGATCGTAGCAGACGAGTGGGCAGCAAGGCATTCACAACGTGACTGAATCCGATGAGCTCCGACACCTCCCGAAAGCATGCTCGAATTCGAAGCGACTACATGGGCGGATGTTCATAATTGTTATGAATCAAAAATAAAGATAGAAGACGATCAACTCAGGTTCCTGACATTAACCAAGAGAGGGGACCGAGACGAGAACCAAGATAAGTTCAAAAGCGATTTCGAGGCGGACCGATGATCCTCTAAAAGTCATTTCTTTCCATACGAGATAACCGAAGGACGCAACAGCAAAGGGTTCCGGTCCTCGGATAGGTTCACCCCTGATAGAACGACCGACCGCGACCGGAACAACAGATCGTTACAAGAAAAAGAAGTATCGGGGGCCCGGGATTCCACATATCCCAAGTTGTCGGATTACAATTTCAACATTAACGTAGTGGAATTGGTATCAACGATGAGGAATATCAAAGAGGCACGATCCCCGAAGCTAATCAAATCCGACCTCAGCCATCATGGGACTCACAGCCACAGAACTGGGGTCTGCCGGCATCTGCGTGAAGAGGTGGAGACATTGTTGAAGAACGGCCATCTCAGGGAGTTCTCGAGCGGCTGAGCCAAGAAGAATTACAACCGTAGCCATGACATTACGGAGCCTTTGAAGATAACAGAAGATCCTCCTTAGTTGATTATCAACATGATTTTTGGAGGGAATAAAATCAATGGCGTAACTTTCTCGGCGGCCAAGAAAACAAATCGTGACCCACAACAAGAGACTCAGGGGAGTCGCAGAAGATGACATCACCTTCATGGAAGAAGACGCCGACGAACTTCTTCTGCCACACAATAATACTCTGGTAATTTCTCTCTATATCTTAGATTTTAAGATTAAGCATAATCTAGTTAACCCAGGAAGCTCGGCCAAAACTATTCAATGGAGAGTTCTGGAACAAGCAAAGTTAACCGGAAGCATCATTCCAGCAACAAAACTCCTCGTTGGGTTCAACTTGGCAAGTGTGACAACACGAGGAGAGATCATGCTGCCCACGAACGTCGAAGGGGTAACCAAGATCACCTTATTCGAAGTGGTAGACAGCGCTATGGGTTACAATATAATCCTCGGAAGACCATGGGTGCATCAAATGAAGGTCGTACCCTCAACATATCATCAATTGTTGAAATTTCCAACCCGGGAAGGAATCAAGCAGATAAGACGAGATCAACTGGCGGCAAGAGAAATGAACGTAGTGTCGATTTCCAGTAGCAAAGGGAAAGAGCCCAAAAAATAGCAATTACCAGAACCGACACCTTCTCCCCTGACCAATGAAGATGTAGGCGAGGAGTCGTCGGTATCCCACCAGGTGCCGAGGTACTTTCAGGTGTCGGAGGAGACAGATGCAACCAAATCCACTGTAGAAGAACTCGAGCAAGTGGCTTTGTTAGAAGAATTCTTGGAAAGGAGTTTCATTTGGGAACAGGACTAAATCCTGAACTCGGGTTGGGATTTATTAATTTTCTTAAAGATAACGTCGATTATTTTGCATGGTCGCACTTAGATATAACAGGTATCCAATTAGAGGTGGTCGTGCACAAGCTAAGCTTGGACCCAAATTTCCCATAAGTGAGGCAAAAGAAACGCCCAATAGCTGAGGTCAAAAACAGGTTTGTTAAAGAAGAGGTAACTCGACTACTCGACATCGATTCAATTGAGGAGGTAAAGTATCATGAATGGTTAGCTAATGTAGTTGTGGTTCTAAAGAAAAATAACAAGTTTAGATTGTGTGTGGATTATAAAGACTTAAATAAGGTGTGCCCTAAAGACTTGTTCCCACTGCCAAACATTGATCAACTGATTGATGCAACGGCCGAGCACGAGTTAATGAGTTTCCTCGATGCCTATTCCGGGTACAATCAAATAAAGATCAACTCGAAGGATGAGGAAAAAACCTGAAGTTCCTGAAGCTCGACCTAGAAAAATGAAGCTCGACCTGGAAAAATATGCATTCCAGGTTGGCGTCGGTAAGTTCCTGGGGTTCTTGGTCTCACAAAGAGGTATCGAGGTAAATACCAATAAAATCAAAGCCATCGAAGACATCCCGGAATAGCTAACAAGTGTAAAAGAAGTACAGAGGCTAACCGGAAGATTAGCTGCTTTAAGCAGGTTCATCTCTCGATCCTTGAAAAAATGCCATCGCTTCTTCTCATTTTTGAAGAAGAACAACAATTTTGAATGGACTTCGGAATGTCAGCATGCCTTGAAGGATCTGAAACGTTACCTATCAAGCCACCTGCTACTATCAATATCGGGGGAAGGTAAACAATTGCTGATATATCTAGCAGTCTCGGAAGTAGCGATAAGTGTCAATTAGTCCGAGAGGACGAAGTGTAAGGCCCCATAAATATTTTACATAAAACTTGAGGTTTCGTGGTGCCAGAGTTGGCTTATGTGTTGATGAAGTTGAATAGTGTGTTGGGGAGTAAAGAAAAATTTTTGGCAGAAGAAGACATTTCTGTGACCAACTATGCGGCCGCATAATCATTATGCGGGCCACAGAATAGCCGCAGAGTGAAGCAGAAAATTGGGCAAAGTTTGGGTGATATTGTGCAGTCACTATGCGATTGCAAAATCGTTTTGCGAGCCGCACAACGACCACGGAACCAACATGAAAATTTTTTGGAGGGGGGTTCTGCGACGCATTATGCGACCGCAGAATGGCCGCAGAGTGGGGCAGAATTACCCAGTTCCGGAGGGCCATTTCGCGGCCCATTTTGCGGACCGCAAAAGCATTATATGCGACTGCATATTATGTTTCAGAGCTTCATTTTTCTTGTTTTATAAACCCGACCCCATTCTTATAAAACAATGACAAGAGTTATTTTAGAAGGTTCAAACTTACATTTTAGAGAGAGAGGAAGGTGGTCTAGAGTGAGAAAAGGAGTTCTAAGTCATTTGTTCATCACTCTTTGTTCAAACCTTGAAGATTTCTCTAGGATAACTCACAAGGTCTTCAACCAAAAGGTAAGATTCTACACCCTAATCCTTAATTTCAAAATTTAAATAAAAATGGGTAATTAGTAAAGCAATTCTTGGGTGTGGGAGTTGTTTATTTTACATGCATGTACCATATAGGGTAGTGGGGAGATTGTTGAGCTCTTTTGGGTGAACTTTGGGTAGTGGGGTGAAAGAATCCACCATAGGAGGACCTTGAAACCTTAATGCACGCCTAGTGTTTGGTAAAATGCTCGAGTGAGCTGGAACTATGAACTCCTTCCTAATTTGTGTTCAATTTTGCTATATCTCTAAATAGATCGAAGTGGCTAGGATCTCCGGAATATTTTAGTAAATTAAAAGGCTCGAGGCAATGTATGTTGGCTAAACTTCTCTCTTAGAGTTGAATTCCTACGATGACCTTGTAAGTCCCGAGTTGTCCATTATGAATTGACTTTTCTGAATAAGTTTGGCGTCGGATGATATATATATATATATATATATATGTTCAAAATGTGTTCCGGAATGTTCTTATCATACTGTGCTATTCTTCGGGAGAGTATTTGAAGTATGAGTATGTATTAAAATGTTGTGACTTCAAGTCAAGCCCAAATAAAAGTGAGAACATCAAACTGTATAAGAGATCATATGTGCCTAAGACCCTAATTTGCTCAAGTATGTGTTTAAAGTCTTTAATTTGAAAGGCCTTATTATTGATTATTCATGATGATGTTGAAAGTGAACATGAATTAAGAAATACGGCCAACGTGCCAAGAATAATATTGCGTTATGGCCCATGATGTCAATAAAATGAATAACATGTAGAAGAATATGAATTAAGTGGTAAATGCTTTTAATAGTAAATGCCTTAAGAGTATCGTTTATCCACCGAGGAAGGGTAGGTCGGAACAACCTAATCCCGAAACTACATGTGCCGGTGTAGGAGTGACTGAGGGATAAATCCTCATGTTAATGTGATGAGACTGTTTCCCCTTATATGGGATGAAATTGGTGTGTTGAGATGTTTTCCCCTTAAATCGGATGAGATTATTGCTAGCGAGATGTGATGTGATGTCGATCCACACGGCATTGTGGTGAGACAGCTTAGCCGATCGGGCTGAGATCGGACACCATGCCGCGCACATAGTGGCATTGTGAGTGTACATCTCGAGGTGAGACGGCTTAGCCTGTCGGGCTGAGATCGGACTCCGTGCTAAAACATGATGGTGTATCGGTGCTAAAGATCTCCCAACTTAAATTACCGAAACTTATTTGAACCTTAACTTGACACCTTGATACTGTTTGAGTCTTTTATTGATTTCATGTTTTATTCTTCGTTTACTGTTGTTCGTTCTATTGGGAGGGTGTTTAGTTTTACATACTAGCACTATTCCATATATACTAACGTCCCTTTTGCCAGGGACGCTGCATCTTTAATGGATGCAGGTGGTATCGATCAGTGATAGCAGCACACCCCTCTCCTCAGCTGATTTGGTGAGCCCCACTTCATTTCGGGGTCCTATATCTTTTATCCTTTGCACATAGCGTTTTGAGGTATAGCCGATGCCTTGTTGCTGGCATGGTCATAGCACTCTTTTGTTCCTGTTAGAGGCTCCGTAAACATAGTGTGGGTTGTATCTGTTTTTGGGAAAGTTAAACTAAAAATATTGTAATTGTATCATCTGTTCCACTTTAACTATGATTGTACAATGTACTGTTTAAAACATTTGTTAAGGACGTAACTAATGGAAATGAAATGGTGTTGTAGACATGACTTCTTATTGACTAATTAATGAAATGCATTCTTCTCTTTATTTGTAGGTGAGTTAGGTAGACGGCATTGTGCAGGCTTGCTCGACAGGGGTAACTCTGTTCAGCACCGGTCGCGCTCCTCGAGGTCAGGGTGTGACACGAAGGTACACAATTTCCTGTCTATTATGTTAGTAAATTTTATCAGGAGCGGAGACTTGCTATCCGCACCTCGAAGAGTTGGCCTTACCTCTCGTAGTCGCCTCTCAAAAGCTTAGGCCTTATTTTCAGTGCCACCCAATAGCCATTGTGACAACTTTTCCCTTGCGGAATGTTCTTCACAAGCCTGAGTTATCAGGCTGGTTGGCTAAATGGGCAGTCGAGATTAGTGAATTTGACATTGAGTACAAACCCAAGACAGCAATCAAGTCCAAGGTTTTGGCTGACTTTGTGGCTGATTTCAGTCTCGGGTTAATGCCCCTAGCTGCTAAAGAAGCGGTGTTGGTATCAGAAATGACATTAGAAGTTTGGACCTTGTTTATGGATGTGGCTTCCAATGTAAAAGGGTCCGGGCTCGGGGTGGTTCTACTCACGCCCTAGGGGGAAACCCTGAGGCAGTCCATTAAGACTATTCCATTAACTAACAATGAAGCCGAGTATGAGGCTTTGGTTGCGGGGCTCGAACTGGCTCGGGGACTTGGCTCCGAGGTCATAGAGATCAAATGTGATTCCCAGCTGATAGTAAATCAAGTGTATGGGATTTTCGACACAAAGGAAAAAGGCATGCAACAATATGTGAATAAAGTTCATGCATTGCTTGCACGATTCAAGGAGTGGTCGATCACGAACTTTTCGAGAGAAGAGAATGTGAAAACAGATGCATTGGCTAATTTGGGATCGTAGAGATTCATCATGTGTGCTAGGGTTAGGGTTTTTCCAGTCTCCATGCATAACTGGCGTAGGCAAGTTATCGTTCGCCATATAGATGGGCCTACTTGTGCCAAGCAGCCCTGGTACCGGTAGCAGAACTCCAAAATCACAGGATCGAGCCCTTCGCTTAAAGAAAACTGACCCAACGTGAAGGGATACGTATAGACATACGTAAACCTTCCTTGTTGAAGGTAACCCGCTCTATCAAATCCGGAGCAAGGATGTTAAGGTCTGGGCAGTTGCAGTTCTCCTTCACAGCGGGAATACTGGAAGGGCGAATAGAGAAAGATGCTAACGTCTAAGTCCGTGGGGATATAGATGGAAACTTCTCTTGGAAGTCATTGGCGATGCTCAGGTGCTTGGGTATAATGGTGTTTACGATGGGAGGATCAACGTCAGCATCAACTTCTTTGTTTTTGTTTCTCTTCGGGCCTCCGCTGAAGATAAGACTAGAGTTTCTAAAAGATTCAGTATAAGAAGGCATGGTAATGGAAAGGCAGTAAAATCTTAGAGAAAGTTAGAGAAGATGAAAGTTTTTCTAATTAAGCAGCAAGAGTTTGAGTGCAAAGAAGATAATAAATTATGAAAATTTTGGAAGTGAAAGAGGTAAAATAATGAGTATAAGTAAAGATATAGACGGCAAAAATCGTGGTCATGATTACCTCGAGAACCGGCGAAAACATTAATGAATCGTGGGGCAACACGTGTTAGGGGTATTAAATGCGAGAAGACATGCGTCCTTTCAAGCGTCTGAGACTGTTCAGAAGATTTTTCGCCGAGAAAGGGATCTTCACCAACTTCCCGGTGACACAAAGATATGCCTCCGGAAAAGCAGGAGGACTATCTATATAGGGTAAAATTGATCCAGAATATATGGTCAAATGATAGCACGCTACGTGGAACCGAAGATAGGTGAAAGGCGAATAACGTGACAACCAATACCGGGAACAACAACTGTAGTTGGTATAGGATAAACCCCGAAAGTAGCCTGGTAAACGGGAGCAATTCGAATGTCTGCCATCGGATAACATTCAATGAAGAATATTCTCTAACATTAAATGGGCAGTTGTTGCAGAAAATATTTGTATTCATGGCCTGCCGTTACATATTCATCGGTGGCCCATTTATTACCATTTAAGAGGGGCTTGATACTAGGATCTTGTTTCCCTAAGTATAGCTATAAATAATAGGCTCAACAGCCATTGTAATAGACGAAATTCTTGGCAAACTTATGTTGTATTACACTTTCGCTCTCAATTAAAATAACTTTATTTGCTTTTTATATTATTCTTATTTCTATTATCGGAGACGATATTCTCGAAGCTAGGCTTGCTATCTTCTTCAATCTTAATCGCTAAGTCTTACTTTTAATATATTGTTTATTTATCATTTTCAGATCAAATTAGTTCGCTATTATTTATTTATCATTTTCGGATCAAATTAATTTATTTGTTTATAAACCACGTAACAAATTCAACAATACTATTTTGTTACGTTATCAAGCAGAACGTAGAAATGACACAAAGTAGCTGCTTTTAGCAATCATATTTACAACATATCTAGTCTTATTAAGATTTATCTAGTATTGACAAACTTCAAACTTCTTCTTATTCTTCTTCTTCAGAAGCATCAGTAGACACACGAAGAGATTCTGTTCCCTTAGCCCTTTGTTATCACTTTAAACTTTCATATTTCTGGTAAAAGTTCATCTTCAGAGCTACTTTCTCAACAAGTTCTAACTTCTTTTTTGTTCATACCGTTGGGTATGAGATTAAGCTACGCTAGAGCCTAAATTTATAGGTTCCGTATGGATTTTAAATGCATCGAAACTTCAAAGGCTTTGACAGGTTTTAGTGTAAGTTTGAAACTTCAGACCCGTGATTGATTGGAATATTTGATTGTAAGGCGGTTAAACTTTAAAAACTTAACAAAGTCCGGCTATTCATTAAACAGGATTCCCAAAAAGTGCTACTTGGGCACTTCGCCACTGGAAACCTTTTTTCAGTATAGTACAGTAATAACAAGTTGGCTCTGCCAAACAAATAAAGAGGGCCTGAATTCCATTGTTAAGAATAGTTAGAAACCCCTTTAAGCACCGTCCTTAAAATTCTATCCCCAGAAATCAATGGCGGATTTACCTATAGTTCGATTTGAGGAGAAAATCATAGAAACAGTGGAGAAAAACCCTGTAGTGGTAGTCATTGGTGAGACCGGTTCTGGTAAAAGTACACAACTTTCACAAATGCTTTATAAAAGGGGGTATGCTAAATCTGGAATGATCGCTGTTACTCAGCCTCGACGTGTCGCTGCAGTTTCTGTTTCTAGGTAATCTTCCTGAACTTTGTATCTTTACAATTTACTTGTCGTGTTGAATTTATTGTGTTTTGTTTTTCCTTTCAAATTCCCTGTACTCGAAATGTTCGTTTATTTATTTGTTAAATCAAAATTTTCATTGTCTTCTTGTCCGGCTACCTGCTACATCCTACCCACAATTATGAGTAGAACTCTGGCCACCATTACAGTGCCAGAGCCAGGAGTTTATACAAGGTGATTACAAAATGTCACACAGAGAATTTTAACCTATGACCTAAAGCAATTTTTAGAACCCCTTTGCCACTTTACTTGAACCTTCCCTTAGTTTTTGCCCTATTTGCACAGGGATTCAATTGAACCACCTTCCTTCAAGCTGCCTCCGCCACTGCCCACCAAGACTTGGGCAGAGAATTCACTTGTACATGTCTATGCAAAGTTCAGTTTAAAGTTGCAGATGAAGTTACTCTAGTTAGGCAGGTTGTGGGAACTATACCAATTTCATGGAGTTAGTTAGAGTTAGAGTTAAGGAGTCAGTTATGAAATCTATGGAAGGATGAGAGACTATTAAATATACTGAAGGAAATTGCTAACCAGAAGACATTTCAATGGAGATGCAAGAAGAGATAACAGGGTTATATAGTAGTAAGAATTTAAGTAACCTGAGATTTTACTTCCCTCTTAATAAGAGAGTCATTGAGGATTATTCTAGCAAGTATTTAGTATGTATAGTTAGAGACTTCCTTTATGCCAGATGATGAAAATTTGAAATCTGTTACCTGACTTGGGAAGTCTCGTCGTTTCAGATGTTTAGTTGGGGCAAGGGTTAATGAGGAAAAAGACTTAGTAGTATAAGTGCATATTTGATTGTGTTTGATAAAACCAGTGGAGGAGATTGCCACATTAGCCTTGATCTGTATCCACTCTTGAAGGTAATAGAAGCATGAAAAAGTGCTTTTTTTTTTTTTTTTTAATATATATATATATATATTTGGTTTATGCTATAGGTACACCAACATCTGTTGTTCTCTATTTGCTTCATTCTTCGGCTTGTAACTTTTCTTTTGGTTCGTTCTTTGATAATTTCCTTAAACTTTTCACGGATAGACGAGTTGCACAGGAGCAAAATGTTCGATTTGGAGAGGAAGTCGGTTATGCCATAAGATTTGAAGATAGAACTTCGGAGAAAACACATATCAAGTACTTTTTGTGGTTCTTAATTGTTTTTACTACCAATTACCATAGTTGGCGCTTTCTATTGGTTTAGTTCCCTTGCTCGTTTTTTGACATTTAACTGGAAGATTATTCAAACTGCAGATATCTTACGGATGGAGTGCTTCTCCGTGAGAGTCTTTTTAATCCGGAGCTGAATCAATATTCCGTTATCATATTGGATGAAGCACATGAGAGGAGTTTGAACACGTTAGATCCTTTTTCAATGACCTTCTATATGTTTATCTCGGGTTGACATTATAGAGATATATCCAACTGTTAGATTATTGTGGTATTTCATTCACCTTTTGCTTAGATCGTGTTGGTTATCTCTATAGATGACCTTTTTTCATTATTGAAATATCAATTACAGGGATATATTGCTTGGTTTAATGAAAAGATTAATCAAATGGCGTCACTCAAACTTGAAAGTTTTGATCACATCAGCCACTCTTGATGGTGGAAAGGTATCTAGGTTCTTCTCCGACTGTCCCGTCCTTACCGTACCAGGCGAGTTATTTCCCGTGGAAATAGTACACATCTCAGAGCGCCCTAAAAACTATGTGGAGGCTTCTCTAAAAGCAGCTATTGGTATGACGAGAACTATGACATCTCATATTTGTTTTATAAGTTTGAATCTTGGTTTATTCCGTCAATTGTTTCTTGCTTTCTACTAATCTGAAATGTTCACCTTTCCTTTTGTGTGTACAATTTCTTGTTTTTCTGAAGTGGTCTGACAGTTCATTTTGGTGCATAGATATTCACGTACGGGAGCCAGAAGGGGACATTTTAATATTTTTGACAGGGCAGGTGAGTTTTATGGAGTATTTCCTGTCTGATGCTTTTTCTGTATATCACAGTCCTTTCTCTATTTCCCACTAAAAAATAAATGGTTCGAGATGCAAATCACTATTTCCGGGAAAGTGAAGTTGAGAATCTTATTTAGGATGACATAGAGAAGTTGGTATTGAAGTTGAAGGAGAAAATTCAAAGCTTAGAAGAAGGTTCTTGTCTGGATGCCATAATCCTTCCTCTTCATGGATCCTTGCCACCTGAGATGCAGGCAAGTTATTTTCCTTCCCAAACTCCTTGCTCTGAAACCTGAAAAAATTCTAGATCTAGTTGGTTCAGATATTAGCTGATCTATGTTGTGTCTGACTTGACCCTTCCAATTACACGATATTTCATATTTAAACTGAGTGTTTTACTGAAGGTGAACTAAAGTGTCATAGTCCTCTAGTCAAGTTAAAAAAAGGAGTATCATAGTCCTAGCTGGCTTTCTGGAACAGATATTGGCAGTTGTCTGTGCTGCAACAATTTCATGTTTGTTTCACTTTTAGGTGTGAACAGTAGCATCTTGATTGACTTACTCCATTTGATTACCAGTTGACAACAGCAAGTTTTTTGGCTGTTGAAATATGTGATAAATAATATTGTTTCTGTAGCTGTTGTGACACAGTTTATATAGTGACTCCACAACATAAGTAGAAGTCAAATATGTGGTTGAGTTGAACTTAGCTTGGAGGACAAATTTTTGTTTGATTGATCATCTACTTTATGAAACTTCAGATGATTGTTCTTCTCCTTTTTCTTCACCCACATTTTAAGTGGTTTGCCGAGCTGAATACTGGTAGTTGCATGGTTATTGCTCTTGTAAATTCTATATGCCTTTGCAAGTATTTTCCTTTGGTTCTCTTATCACAGTTATGTATTGAACATTTTTCCTTTTGTTATTTCTTTTGATGGGCAGGTGCGCGTTTTCAGTCCTCCACCTCCAAATTGTAGGCGGTTTATTGTTTCTACAAATATTGCTGAAACTTCTTTGACTGTTGACGGTGTCGTGTAAGTAGAGCTGACACCACTATGCACGATTATTGGAGGTTATATAAGTGTTAACATATTGTCTGCTTCATTGGTTCTTATCCTTCTGTGACTTTGTGATACTTAGAATGCTCAACTTTCTGTTTCTCACTTCCCGACAGATGATTTGCAGTGATTGATCACATGCAATAGTGTGGTCGTCAAAAAGAAGAAAACTCAGTTAATTCTAAACTAATTGTTATCTAGAGAACCAATAAAGGTAAATGGGTGAAAAATGGGATTTTAATCTCCCCCCCTGGTGTTTTAACGTGCTCTCTTGAGCATGAATATGCAGTATATGTTTCCAGCTATGAGCATTTACTTTAAAGTATAAACGCTTCAAAATTTTTAGTTTACTCTCCCAGGAGCTATTGTATATTTGTTTGAATAATATTCGATTAAGCATCTTCTCAAGGAAAATAATCATAATAATAAATTAATTGAGCAAACATCTTTTAAACAAAGACCCCTGCAAAAATTGCAGGATAGGTACTTACAGAACTGTAATCGCAAAGAAATTATCATGTACTTTACTAGTGTTTTTCTTCTTGTCTACTTGGGTATTTTTTAGTTATATAATAGTGGTTTCTGGGCAAGCTTGCGGGGACCTCGACTGTTCTACCTTATACCTGCATCCTCCACCAAAAGAGTTACTCGAAAACTCTGCCCAACAAGGCTTAGGCAGGAGGGAAGCAATTAGCTGACCTTTTTGCCTATGTTAGGATTTGAACCCTAGTCTCCTATCATTCCAACTTTATCGACCTCTATGACACACCCTTGGATGCAAGTTGGGATTGTTTTTGAGTGGACATCTGACCATTTCCTACTCTTGCAAGAATGTCATCCCCTCTAAGGAAGGCCTTAGGCAGTAATTTGATTGGTTATTTCTATTTTTATTTTGAAGATTACCATTGTTAGTAGGCCCATGTAATTTACTTATGCAATCAACTTAGTTTTAGGATAAGAAAGTGTTGTATCTCAGAGTCGGGGGATTTTTCATGATAGAAAAGAAGTCGCTTTTTTGGGGATTTGTGGGGGTAGGGGGTGGGGAAAGAGCAATATCTAAAACCTTGCTTATGCCTGTTTAAGTTTGACCTTCTTTCTTTTGGACAGGGATTGTGGAATTATTGAACTCAAAAGATCCTGTCAATTCTCTTTTACAATATCTGACTGGTATGACGTATGAACGGAGTATTTAGTACTATGGTGAAGTCTTAATCATTCTCTTCCTTCCACTCCTAAAAATCGACGGATTCTCTTTAATTGTTCCTACTTCTATGGAAGCAATAGCATAATTAAGAAGAATATGTCCTTCCTCTAGGCGAAAGTTTCCACTCATCTTCCCTCCCTTCTTTCCCATGGTGTAGGCTACAGAGTACTAACTGTGAACTAAGGTTAATTTTTATCGCTGTTCATTTTGCTTGCTATGTAATGGATGTTAGATTCATATTTTCTGGTTATGGACATCATTAAACAGCTTTTTCATGCAAAAACCTGATGACAGGTATGTCATTGACTCGGGGTATGTGAAGCAGCGGCAATATAACCCATCAACTGGCATGTACTCTTTGGAGGTTGTTCAGATTAGCAAGTAAGTTAACATGTGTAACCTTTCTCTCTTTATTTTTGACCTGGTTTTGGGTGCTTGAGAAAGACTTCTGTTTGAGGCGTTAAGTTGCATTAACAGTCGAAAATTCTAGCTTTTTGATAATGAGAAGGCATTCATGGGAAAAGATTGTTCCTCTTATAGCTTGTTTGGCCAAGCTTCTAAAATCTGCTTATTTTGAGAGGTGTTTTTCTCAAAAGTACTTTTCAAAAAAGTACTTTTGGTGAGAAGCAATTTGTGTTTGGTTAATCAATTTGGAAACACTTTTGAGCAACAATTAGTGTTTGACCAAGCTTTTTAAAAGTGCTTTAAGTGTATTTTTCTCAAAAGTGCTTTTCATAAAAGTGCTTCTCGGGAGAAGCTACTTTTTTCTGCTTCTGAAAAACTACTTCTACTCAAAAGCACTTTTTTCCCTTCAAAAAGGTTGGCCAAACACCTTTAACTTTGCAAAAAAAAAGCACTTTTGACAAAAAAAGCACTTTTGGCCAAGAAAAAAGCTTGGCCAAACAGGCTATTAGTATTGTTCCCGTCTTTCCCCTTAGTATGTTGGTCCAGTAGTTCAAGGGTTGCTTGGAGGAATTTGGAGTTAATACCATCTTTACCGTGGTATGTGTTTAGCCACCAGACAGTTTTTGGATACCTAATTGAGTACTTTGTTCTGTTGGCAGATGAAAAGTATATGGACACAAAAACTCTGTCTCTGATCTTTACTTAGTGTTCAATTATTTGTTTTGTCTAATATTTGTTGATATAGATATAGGATTATTTCTACTTCAGTAAAGTATATGACTTCTATTCCTTCTAAATTTGTTGATATCAAGTATAGGGTCATTTCTACTTCAGTAAAGTATATGTTTGAGCTTTCCACCTATGAATGACTGCAGGGTGCAGGCAAAGCAGCGTGCAGGACGCGCTGGAAGAACACGTCCTGGAAAGTGTTATCGTTTATATCCGTCTATGGTTTACCATGATGATTTTTTGGATGCCACTGTTCCTGAAATACAAAGGTCTTCACTGGCTGGAACTGTACTTTATTTGAAGTCGTTAGATCTCGCCGATATGGATATTCTCAAATTTGATTTTCTCGACTCTCCTTCCAGTAAGCATCAGTTTTTCTTACCTTATTCTTTGGTCTTATGCTTCAAGTCTCCTCTGCTTTTGTAAATGTTTACCTGTTCAATTGTTCATTGTTTTGTTGCTTTCGTTGCAGTCGAGTCTTTAGAGGATGCCTTGAAGCAATTATATTTAGTCGATGCAATTGATGAAAATGGTTCAATCACAAGCCTTGGACGAAAGATGGCTGGTAATAGTTCATCTCTATTTTTTATATTCTATGTTAGACTAGAGGTCCCTTTTAAGCCGTCCCATCTCAAAGAAAAAAGAAACTCAAAACTTTGCTATGAAAGGACGAGACATCAATTTTCTTGTGCATTTGGCTTCTTCTCTTGAGAAACTATGGAGGGAGTTCATAAACCACCCTGCAGTTCTCCTGCAATCCACAATTCTGGAGATCATAAAGTAATTCATTCAGGAATAGAACTACAGGAGATCTAACTTTTCAATTTTGTGCAGAGCTTCCACTGGAACCTTCTCTTTCCAGGACCTTACTAGAGGCAAATGAGTTGGATTGCTTGTCCCAAGCATTGACTGTTGTTTCCATGTTGTCTGCTGAGACCACGCTGCTTCCTGCCCCAAGGTATATAGAATTGTCCAGAACTATTGCTTGTATTCATTCATGGTAGCATTGATGTCTGTAAAATCCTATTGTTTCTGTGCAAGTGAGCTTGATCTTCGTACCAAGAAAAATCTAATATACTCTTCCGTAGCAAAGAAATTGTAACTTTTCTGCAGCATTAAAGCATCTGAACATCTGGTGGTGATTTCGATGCAAAATTATGCACACTATCTTTGTGAAAAATAAAATATCACATGTAAAGTTTCTTGATAAAGAAGTGAGATGATTTAGAGCTGCAAACATGAACCTGATATCTAGAATGGTTGCTTTCTTCCAGATTTAGTAATTTTTATGGTGAAAAACCTTTGAGTATTTCGAACATGAAGCTTGTGAACTGAAAATATGAAGTGAAGGATAAGGTTAGAGTGAGAAGAGCAACTTGATTCTTCAGAGTCTAAGAAAGTGTCAACTAATATCAGCATCTTCTCCTTCTAAGACACTGTCAGAAAGATTATATTGCTACAGTATCTTTTGTATCTAAAGATTGACAAAGTCATGATATAAGAAATATGTGTCTCTTAATTAGGACTATTCAATTTCTCATAATAGGGTAACCAAAGTGGTGTGTTATCAGTTTTCCATACAGATATAAACATTCCACATGTCGAAGCCTTACATCGACTTGACAAAGAAGGCAAGATGTTTTGGTCTTGTTCTTGTTGTTTTTCCATCTTGAAGCATTGTCAATTTTATGTTCTTCTTTGGTATTCTTTTTTCCCTCTGTACTTAAGCCGGCAATACCTCAAAGCTGACTACTAATTTGTTAACTTGCAGTAAGAGCTCTGAGAAGAAGAGGAAGCACACTCCTTCGAACCTTCCTGATGGTGCTGGCTTGGGTGATCACATCCAGCTACTCCAAATTTATGAGCAATGGTATCAGACTGACTACAACATAGACTGGTGTAAAGAGAACAACTTACAGGTATTTTTCTGTACTTCCATGGAGCACCATGAAGCACCATTGAAATACATTTTTACAGTACAATTGGTTTTGTTATTTGAGTATGATAATCCTATTTTACTTTTTATGCCATTGGACATAAGTGGAATAACATACTATTCATTTTGGATCTTGTTAATTGTAGGTCCGTGGGATGGTGTTCGTGAGAGATGTCAGGAAACAGTTATCTCAAATAATGCAAAAGATTGCTAAAAGTAATGGTTTCCTTTTGCTAGAGTTTTCGAAATAAAAGCCATTGTTAACTTAAGGTCTTCCCAGATTGTCCTGTTTGGGGTTGTAGAACTTTAACTTGTCCCTTTACATCATAATCTGCCGTATGTGCGCCTCCCTTGAGTTAGGGTTTAGCTCCGGTTGGAGTACTGGCCCACATAATAGTTCTGAAAAAATCAAGCTCCTAAATGTTACTTTATGTTGTCTTCGTAATACTAGGCTCATTAGATGTCCAAACAAGCAAAAGACGGAGAGACAGCCCTCAGGAGTATAGAATATTGAGGAAAGCTTTGTGCATTGGCTACGCAAATCAGCTTGCTGAGCGGAGCATTCGACATAACGGGTATCGGCCTCTTGGTTTCAAGTCTGAACTCGTACAGGTTGTTACTGTTTCACAGTGCTAGTTTGTCATGTTTCTCCTTCTTTGTGGAGGGTATGGTCTACAGATTCATCTTTAGTTTGAAGATGAACTCTAAATATGATGTAGGAGCTCTCCTTAGTTATCTGTCATATTTGGGACTAGTTCTATATCTGGTGGTGTTAGTCTAGATGTTCCATTATTATGATTTTACACTTGAACTGGCATATTTCAATTCAAATCTTGAGTACCTTTTTTATTTGTGCAGGTCCATCCATCTTCTGTGCTAAAAGCAGATGAGGATGGGATGCTTCCAAACTATGTCGTCTATCATGAATTAATAGTTACTTCACGCCCATTTATGCGTAATGTATGTGCAGTTGAGATGCGATGGGTTGCACCAATCTTAGCGAAGCTTGAGAAACTAAATGTCTTTAAACTGAGGTAATTAACATATGCTGGACATTTGAGGTGATTTACTTTTATTATCCTCTCTGTAATGTTTGTACTTGTCATGCGCATGAAACAGTGGGGGATCTAGTCAGCCCGATAAGCAAATTCAAGAAGTAACTTTAAACATGGAAAAGAAAGAAATTGCTACAGTTCAGTCACCCGAAGACCGTGACAGCAGGATACAAGCTGCTCGGGAAAGATTTCTAGCTCGGAAAGGTCAGAAGTAGCATTACAGTGGTTGTTCAACAGATTGATCAGTTATGTGCATGGACTATCTTTGCCAGAAAATTGTTTGCTGCTCGGCTGGAATGGTACAGTGTAACCCTTAATCTTCATGATGGAGGGTGAATTTACCCTAAGCTTCATATGTGGAGGGTGCAATTTCCCACTTGACTTGTCTTAAGAATGGTCATATGGATTATATACCTTTCTCGGCCTTGACTAAGATCAAGTGTAGTATCTGTTTTTATCTGTTTAATATCTGATACACGGGCCATCTGTCCACATGATATTTACAAGACTGCTCAGATGGATTCTTGATCTCAAACTTCTACAAGAGGGAGCAGCTGTTGAATGTTTTGAAGGTGGCAGGCAGGGCCCTCTAAGAAACAATCAAATTGGTGAGGAACAAGCAAGTTATAGCAACCTGCGTGTTGTGGTGTGCTGCGGTTGAGTGAGTCTTGATCAGATATATGATGAAAGACTCCTCATCAACCATCAAGAATGGCAAAATTTATTATGCCCATGACTATATTTGCCAACTGAAACCTAAAATATAACGTCAGGTGTATGTCACAGTTGTACATTTTCGAAATTCTCAATTGACCCTTAATTCAGAATCTGGTTCTATTTCTTAATGGCCTAGAAATCTTTGTTGGTTAGCTGGTTATGGTTTGAGATGGTCCATAATAACCTCGTGTTTTTACTCTTTTCCACTTAAATGTCAAAATTTAGTTTGAGCTTGTGTTTGAATCGTGATGTGTATCTAACTTACATAGCACATGCGACGTTTTTACCACTCAACTAAATCCCTAAGAGCCAGAATATGTTTCTATTCGAGCCAAATTATTCTTTTTGTTTGGATGTTATAATCTATACTATATTAAAAGCACGGAGGTCTCAAGCGAAATGTCGTTCGCCTTTTTTACCCTTTAAAAATAGATTTTACACCGGACAAAATAGTAATTTAAGTTATTTTCCTAATATTTTAGGAGAAATTCAAAAATAGTCAGATTTACAAGTGGTAAATGAAAAATAGCCATAGTTTCAAACGTAATAGAAATTTAACCACTTTTCATGTAAAGAAAAATCTGAACGAAAATATTGTTCAAAATCCGAAAAATATTCTAGCATAATATACTGGAGTTCCAGTATAATGGACCTGTCTAGCATAATATGCTGAAGAAGCGGAGAGCACGAGGTGGGGCGACTTGAGAGAGAAAGCTCTCACGAGCGGCGATGGCGACGCCGGCCGGTAATACGCCGGCTGGCGACCCTCCCCCCTCCACCTCCCAACCTCCCGCTGCAACTTCCACCTACCCAAAACCCCTCGACTACAGTCAACTTCTCAAACCATCAACACTGAACTCGAACTCGACTGTGAACCCTAGGTCGTCAGTGCCAATCGAACCCATTCGGTTCAAGAGAGCTACTTTCTTACAAGGACAACCTTTCGTCAAATTTACAGAAACAGAGGTTGAACGAATGAATCAAATTGAAGGCCTTCAATATGCAGTCATTGGTAAGTTTTCATATGGTTGGCCTGACATCCAAGAACTTCGTCCATTAATTCCTACGCAGTGCGGGATTAAGGGCGCTGTAATATTGGATTACTTAGAGATAGGCATGTACTAATTTGATTGACATTGTGGCAAGATTTTCTCAATTTCACTTCTAAAGTAGTGTAGTACTTGAAAGCAAGAGATGGATACGAATACCAGATGAGGACATTAATCTAAGATTCTAAGTTCAAGGAAGGAGAAGAAACCTCAAAAGCGATGGCTTGGATTTCATTTCCCAGCTTGCTATCAACTTTCTTTATGAAGAAATGTTTATTCTCACTTGCGTCTGCTGTTGGAAAACCACTACACCTAGATATGGAAACTATAAACAAGACGAGACCTAGCTGTGCTAGAGTAAAAGTGTTTGTTGATCTTCTGGCAGAGCTACCAAAGAAAGTTAGAATGGACATTGAAAATGAGGTCACTGGTGCAGTGAGAACAGAGTGGATTAAAATCCAATATGATTTTATTCCTAAGTACTGTAAACAATGTAAGTTGCAAGGACATGACATGTTAAAATGCTGGAAATTGCACCCAGAATTGATAAAGGAAAATGCTATTGAGAAACCAAGAACAAAAGACAAAGGAAAAGAAGCAGCACCTCTAATGATCCTATCAAGTGGTAAAGTAGTTGGCAACACTGGATTACAGTGGAAAGAGGTTAATCGAGCACAGAGCAAAGACAAACAGGTAGCAGATCAACCCAAAGAGAGAGTGGAGGTAATACCAGTTAACTCAGATACTCAGAAATTGCAGATAAATAACAAGTTTGCTGTTATGAAAATAGAACAAAGCAAAACCAATGAGCACAACCAGGAGATTGCAATTGAAAAAGCAGAAGGAGAGAAGAATGCACATGCCCCAATGGCAGCAAAGATAACTTCACTACCAGGCAACAGCAAGTTCCAACAGTCTACAATGAAACAAATGGAAGGGAATGGAAGTAGAGACATAGTAGCAGCTGCAGCAGTCAAAGAACCAACAGGCCAATGGGTTAACAGAACCTTTGGAAATAATGTCACAAATAATCAATCATGGCAGGACATTCTTCCCCAATCATGTAACTTTATGATATCAGACAAAGTTGTGGATGAGGCTCAAAGAATTCAACTTAGTGAAGGCAAACTATGGAGTGAACAAAAGCAGAGGAAGGATCAGAGGAAGAACAAGTGCCAGCTGGTACAGGCAGTGATGAGGAGTCAACAGATGAAGAAGTAGATCATGACCTACAAAGTGCAAATGGTAAATCAAAACAGTATGACACAATGGAGGACACTCACACATTGGAAATAATGCTGCCCAGCACACTGATACCTCTTAAGCCTATGGTAGTGGATATCTAAAATGCTGGAGAGTACGAAGGTAGCAAGCAATCAGCAGATAGATTGATCAAGAATATAAAGCTCACTGAGATACAGAACACTTCAACTGCTAAAGCTAAGCAACAGATCAAGATTGGAATAATTGACTGCTCTCATGAGGTTAACATCAACAAAGGCCAGCTGATCCATAGCACAATGAACACAGAACTGAATCAAGCAGGCCTCAAATTACAAGTGATAGGTTTCAGAAGTGAAACTGAAAAGGGGGAGCAAATTGCTGAAACAAGGAATGATCTTGATGAGGAATCCACCACTCAAAACCTAATAAATGTGGCAAGACAAGCAGATCTTTCACGAAAATTGCTGGGTGCAATGAAATCAGCTAAAAAATGCAGGAGAAAAGAGGGCAAAGACACTCAAAGTGTAGGGGCAGGAGTCCAAACAAGAAGGATCTTATCCAAATCTCAATCCTTATCATGAATGGGATCATTTGGAATATAAGGTCAGTCAATACAATGTTAGCCTTTGAAAGGCTTATCATATGCACAGAAAGTACCACTTTCAATTCACTGGAATCATGGAGCCTAAGCAAAAAGGTAGGAAATTGGAAAGATATAGAATGAGGATTGGACTGCCACAATGTTTTGCCAATGTGTCAAACAAGATATGGGTATTTGTGGATGAGGATCATGAAGTAGACATAATATGTGACCTGGAGCAGCAGTTAACCTTGAAACTAACAGAGGTGGACTCACAAACATCTTTCTTTGTCACCTTTGTATATGCAAAATGTAATTCCAATGAAAGAATTGAACTGTGGGATAGCTTATACAATCTTGCCAGAAACATGTCACTGCCTTGGCTGGTAGGAGGTGACTTTAATGTCATATGGGATGAGGAAGAGAGATTTGGAGGACTTCCAGTAACACTGAAGGATATTGAAGACTTCAGACACTGCATCAACACTTGCAACCTTTCTGAATTTAGCTTTAAAGGAAGCATATACACATGGTGGAATGGGAGAGCAGAAGAAGATTGCATATTCAAAAGACTGGACGGATACTTAGCCAACTGTGCACTTCAACAATGGCTGCCACAACTGGAAGTCACTCACTTGCCAAAAAATAGGTTCAGACCACTGCCCACTGCTACTGACCTGCAACACAAATGCTACACCTACAAAGAAAGCTTCAGATTTCTAAACTTCTGGATAAAGCACCACAATTTCAAAGCAGTGGTAAGAGAGCACTGGAAAGCATACTTCACTGGGGATCCTTTCATAATATTTAATCACAAGCTGAAGAAATTGAAAAAAGCATTATCAACATGGAGCAGAACAACATATGGAGACATCTTCCAAAAGATAGTAAGTCTAGAGGAAGTTGTCAAAGTACATGAAGCCCAATTTGAGCTCCATCATACTGCTTAAAACGAAATAAGACTACAACAGGTGCAGGATGAACTGATCAAGTACTTAACATTAGAAGAAGAATTCTGGAAGCAAAAATCAGGCATGACTCGGTTTAAAGATGGTGATAGAAATTTAAAGTTCTTTCATGGACAAGCGAATGGCAGAAGAAAGAGGTTACAACTTAGTAGAATTCAGAACAACATGGGCACATGGCTAGAAGACAATGCTGAAATAGCAGATGAAACAGTCAATTTTTTCAAAGCACAGTTTCATGAAGACACCCCCCTGTAATATTTGAAATACTGAAACACATTCCTACACTGGTAGACAATGCAGACAACTGTCTACTAATGCAACAACCAACAAGGGAGGAAGTTAAGAATGTAGTTTTTGATTTGAATGCAGCAAGTGCAGGAGGACCATATTGCTTCACTGGGTGTTTCTACCAGTCATGTTGGGATATAGTCGAGAATGATATAGTTGATATGGTAAAAGCAGTCTTTAATGGCCATACTCTTCCCAAGTGTGTCACACACACAAACCTGGTATTGCTGCCCAAGAAGAAGGAAGTACAGACTTTCTCAGACTTGAGACCAATCACCCTCAGTAACTTCATCAACAAGATATTCTCCAGAGTAGTTCATGACAGACTGGTGATCATTCTACCAAAGCTAATCTCAGATGAACATGCTGGCTTTGTTAAAGGCAGAAGCATAGTGGAAAACTCAGAACTAAAGTAGGCCCAAATGTTGTAATTAAACTGGACATGACAAAAGCATATGACAGACTGTCATGGCTGTTCCTGACCAAGGTACTAAGGAAGATGGGATTTGAAGAAAGATTTATTGGCTTGGTACATGGGCTAGTGGCCAACAACTGGTACTCTGTCCTGATCAATGGAGAACCACATGGTTTCTTTAAATCCACAAGAGGAGTTAAACAAGGTGATCCTTTGTCACCTGCCCTGTTCATAATGGCAGCAGAAGCCATGTCTAGAGGAATCAATGCTCTACACTCTAACTTTCATTTATGTGGATTTGGCTTACCTAAATGGAGTCCCAAGATTAATCACCTAGCATATGCAAATGACACCATCATCTTCTCTTCATCAGATGCCACATCACTTCAGTTGATGATGGAAGTACTGACTGCATATGAAGATGCTTCTGGCCAACTGATAAACAAGAGTAAATCTGCAGTATACATGCATCACTCCACTTAAACACAGGTGATCAACAAGGTACAAAGGATCACAGAAATCCTGCAGCAAGATTTCCCTTCTACCTACCTTGGATGTCCAATTTTCTACATGAGAAGGAAGATAGACATCTACCAAGGTCTTATACAAAAAGTGATGAATAAGCTTCAAGACTGGAAAGGGAAACTATTATTCATATGGGGCAGGGCAGTGCTTATCACACATGTCTTACAGAGCATGCCAATTCACCTCCTCTCTACAGTAAACCCTCCTGCCAATGTGATCAACAAACTTCACAAGTTAATTGCACAATTCTTCTGGTGCAATTCTGTTGGAAATACAAGAAGGCACTGGGCATCATGGAATACTTTATGCTTGCCATGTGAGGAAGGGGGTGCAGGTTTCAGATCCCTACATGACATGTCTACAGCATTGTTCTATAAACTATGGTGGAACTTCAGAATAAAACCAAGTTTATGGAGTGCATTCATGAGCCAAAAGTATTGTAAAAAACTCAATCCAATAATTGTTCCTTGGAGAGGTTGATCTCCCATCTGGAGGAAAATGATTGAATGTAGAAGTATCATGGAGCACCAAATACTCTGGCAACCTAAAATGGAATTTTCATTATTCTGGTTCGAAAACTGGACAGGATTGGGAGCCTTATACTTTGTTACCCCTCCTAATTTCTTATGTGATGAGACTGTACAGAACATACAGGGTGATAGAAGAAGGGCACTGGAATGAAGAGAAGATCAAGGAGATCTTACCAAATGATCTTGCTGTACACATACTAAACAACATTAAACCACCAAATGTGGCAGGTGTGCTTGATGAACCAGTATGGATGCTTGAAACCAGAGGTGAATTCACTGTCAAGACAGCCTGGGAATACCTGAGAAGAGGCAGCATCCTGCTAATGCCTATAGAAACATATGGGCGCAAGGATTGCCATTCAAAATTTCCTTTTTCATGTGGAAATTCTGGAGAAATAGACTACCACTGGATGATTATTTCAAAAAACTAGGCTATCACATAGCTTCTAAATGCTGGTGTTGTACAGAGCCACAGGAAAAGACAAGACAACACCTTTTCTTCACATCATATGCTGCAAGTAAAGTGTGGAGATACTTTCTTGGTAATGCAGGAATTGATGTACAAGGTATTACCTTGCACCAAGTAGTGACCAAATGTTGGACTGCAGAGGTTGTCAATAGGCTGAAACCAATTATGCAAGCCCTACCTTCAGTGATCATATGGGAGTTGTGGAAGAGAAGAAATAGCTACAAATATGAGGACACAGTCACAATCAACAGAGTAATCTATCAAATTACTTCTACTCTCTAAATGCTTATTTAAGTCAGAAAGCCAGGAGTTCAAAACACCCCCCATAAATGGCCAGATATAATCTGTATGATGGAAGAATACACTCCCACCTTGAAGTACACTAAAGTGATCTGGGAATTCTCCATTGGCTTTGTACTGAGGAATGAGGAGGGAGATATAATACATGCCTACAGTAAGGAGATCAAAGAAAGCACAAACACTGAAGCTGAGGCACAGGTAATGGTGGAAGCCTTGAGATTCCGTATCCATAATGAACACTTTCTAATAGACCTCCACGCTGACTCTATGATGCTAATGAAGAGCATAAAGGGAGAATGGAGAGTACCTTGGTCTATCCAGGAAACTGTTGCAGAAATCAAGGAGTTGATGACAAGATGCAATGCAACAATAGCACACACATTCGGGGAAGGCAACAAATTGGCAGACCATATTGCAAACTATGCCCTGGATGTTGGTCCTATTGATTGCAGTGCTTTGGTGAACTAGACACACAAAGTAGAAGGTTGGTTAATATGATAAAAGTCAATTCCTTTATCTGAGAGTAAAGGTGGTAGGAAATAGAGGGAATTAAACCAACCAAAAGGAAAGGAGATGGGTGGAAAACATAATCACAACAACAATGATACAGGAAGAATGGAACAGGGCAAAATGAAATACTCTACAGAGAAGGCTGCAGGGTCTCAACCACATACCTCAAGAATACCACAATGGATTATTACTTTGAGCTTGAGATCAAACAATGACTTCAACAATTTCTTAACAGGTTTGTTAATGCTACAGGTACAATGGTGGGCAAAGCAGAACATCAGCAAGAAGCCTAGGAGAGATCATGAGGATGCATAAACTCATATTAGATATACACTGCTGTTTGAAGGCACATTGTTGTATCTGGGATGCCAACACAAGTCTTGTCACAACAATTGTACTGTGGAGGAAGTGGAACACTGGATTCATGCTAACAAGATATCTTGTTTTGCAGGAAATTTTGAAGATCTGGGCTGTCATCAACATGAAATCATCATTAGCACCTTGTGTTCAATCAACAACCATTCATATGAAATACAAATCACTGAGTGGATCCAACCTACTGTTGAAAAAGCAATAGGGGGAAACAGTTCTAATGCTCTTTCCATTGCCTTTTTAACTAGTACACTGGACCCCAATCACTCTAAGCACTGTTAGCAAATACATAGACACAAACAACAACTGGACCACAGCAACAACAGCACCACTCTACATACCCACAACACCAAACATGAAGCAAAAGGCACTAAAAGGACACCCCAAAAGAAACCAGTAACACTCTCAACATAGCTCAACTATAGAACATACTAAACTCCAGAACTTTGCTGCAGCCCACAGCAGGACCACAGCAGCAGAAGAAACTCACACAAAGACACAATACCTACATAAGGAAACAACAAAAGCTCAATTCTCCATTCACCAAGACTCACTCCTGGGAGCAGTTCACTACCAGTACCTCAAACTCTCAACTCTGGCTTTGCATTGCCATAGCATGAACACAGAAGCAGAAGAGAATCCTTCAAAGACACAGCAATCATCCAAGACAGCATCCACAACTCATCTTTCTACTCACTAAGATACACTCTTGGGGCCAGCCTATTGCTAAAGAAGCAAAGTGTGTCCCATTGCTACCCTGGCTTTTAGGTTGGACTCCCATGATACACTTTTGGGCAGCAACACAACAGCAGCAGAAGCAAAGATACAACAGTTATATAAGGCAGCATTAACAACACAGGCCTATATCCACCATGATACACTCCTGGAATCAGTCTACCACTGCAGAAGCCATGTGCATCATCTCTATTGCTACTATGGCATTTTGTCTGAACACCAATCGATTTTTACAAGCTCATCATCATTTCAAGCCAACAAGTCACCTCAAATTAAAAGAATTCAAAGGATCATCTCAACAAAATCACTGCCAGCAACAGAAAAAACTCAGCAACAAATACCTTACTACTCAAGTGCAGCTGACAAGACAAACTCAAAGAACACACCAACATCAGCAGCAGCAAGACACCACTGAACTCAACAACTACCACATCACTGCAGATAACTCGATATACTCCAGGTTATTGCTGCAATTGCAAGGTGTGGTATTAGCACTAATGGTGCTCAATCTCTTGCAATTACAGCAATCACCATAGATCCTCCCTGTTACAATGCACCACTGGAACTCAAACAACACACAAATACACAGGAACAACAATGTGAACAGTCTGAGCCAACAACAATTACATGCCACAGATGCACAACCAATAGTCAATCCACATAAGCAACATCCTGAATCTAATATAGAGGATCACAGAACCATAAAGCAGCAAAATAGCAGCAACAAAAGCACCATCTCCTTCCCTAAACTCATCATCCCACTCATCACTGTAAACTGCTTGAAATGGTCCAGATTATTGCTGCAGTTGCAAGGTGTGGTATTAGCACCTTCGGTGCTCAATCTCTTGCAACTACAACAATCATTATGGACATCCCTAGCCACATTGCAACACTGGATACTAGACCTCACTCAGCAGCATAGCAGCAACATACTAAGCCAGCATACATCATAGGACATAGAAGCAACAACAAACCACCATCAGAAGCAGCAGCCACACAGCGCCAACAGAAAAGCAGTCATAAACCTAAAGGCTGAAACAAGAGCAGACAACAGCTCCCAAAGGAACACCAAGCCAAGCAGACTACGTAAAAGAAGACACAGGAAACACACATACATTCTACAGCAGCAGCCTCAGCACATAGTCAACAGAAGTACTCAACACTTTGCTCATCCACCAGCAAAAGTAACACTGTTCTCCAACTCAAATAGCCATCTTCAACTTGGCTTTTCTTTTCAAGGACAAAGCAAAATTGAAGATAGCTCGCACTCTTTTGCTACTCTTTTAAGAATTCTAGAAATCACTTTTAGATACCAGATGTAAATACAAGGGATCACATCCCTAAATCACATAATAGAAGCAGGGACACATGTACTTTTTTGTATAGCTGGCCTAGATCAATCACACTCTGTTTTTGTAAATGCGATTGTCTATCACTATAAAATAGACAATCGCCACATCACCACAGGTCTAACACCTTACTATATTTTAGGTATACTTAGTTATCACTTTAGGATAACTAAGTGTAAATTTACTCTTTTATTGGTTGTAAGGTTTATGTCCCCCTCCACTTTTGTACTTTGCTTCTATTAATAAAATTTTATATTTAGAAAAAAAAAAGGTGCTTCAATCTCCAGTATATTATGCTGGAACTTTCCGCGTGTTGGAGTTCCAGCATAATATGCTGGAAGTTCATCCACATGTGCATCAATTTCCAGTATATTATGCTGGACCGGTCCGTGTTGCAGCAAAATAGTGGCTATTTTTTAATGATTTATGCAAACCGGTTATTTTTCAATTACCAGTCCGAAAACTGGCTAGCCGTGCTATTTTTACTAATATTTTGGACTTTAAAGTTAGCTAAAATTTTGGTACTCAAAATCCTTCCTTATTTAAATTATGTAAAAATCCTAATAGTTAGAAATTTAAACTCAATCAAAGTTTACTTATATAGACTACTAACGAAAGCTAGGATGACAAAGAGAAAAAGCATTACGTGTTGGAACAAATACAATCTTATTCTACAATTGCTGTAAAATTAAAAATTATACATATGCAGCCATTGATACGGTAACTACTTTAATGCTTATTAGTGAAAACTTTATGGAGTGCTAGATACCAAAGGAAGGATTCAATTAACAAAATCTTATGGATGCTATAATAAAATGTCGTATCATTATATATTTTTCGGGTCAAAGGTAGTAAAACTATGGGAATTGCTGACCAATAATTAGGCGTTCTATCTTAGCCAATAGCTTCTTAATCCTTCCATATTAGAATAATTTAACATAATTATATTATATTTCATATTAATTATTTTAATATTTAGGATCTGAAAATTAACTAAGATTTTTTTTATTTGAACTATGTAGAAATATTTATTCAGTACTTTAAATAAATTAAATTTTAATTGCGTTATATAATTATTTTCTTATTGAATGATGTAACATAATTATAATCTCTTTTAAGTTATAATTAAATATTTAAAAATTGGAATCAACAAAAAATAAATTAGTTAATGTTAAAACCAAATAATTAAGTCTAAAAATCCAATTCAATTATTTATCAAATTTATCATATAACTAAAATTATTTTTCAAGTTTACAACTCTTAGGATGCCTAAATTGGTTTTCATAAGAATAGTATTGGCGGTGAAATAAAATAAAAAAAATAAAAAATTAACATGAAAGGTCTTAGATAAGCCTTTTAACTAGAATTATACATATATATATATATATATATATATATATATATATATATATATATATATATATATNNTATATATATATATATATATATATATATATATATATATATTAAGGAGTATAAAATAATTTTAATTTTATAATAAAAACATATTATATAGGAGTAGTATCTACGATTTTCTAAGAAGTCGTATACTCACTGGCTTAAGTACACGCGCAAAGCGCGTACCATAAGACTAAAAGAGTAGTACTTAAATAATACGCTTCATATTGGACAAATTAGTAATTTAGTTATTTTCCTAATTTTTAGGACTTCAAAATTAGTTAAAATTTTGGTTATTAAATTCTTCCTTATTTGACATATATATCTTTTTGTATAACGATATTAAATACACTAAATCCCCTTTTATAATAAACTACAACTAATATTTATGATTTGAGATCATTAATGAATTTACTACTTCTATTCTTGAACAAAGAAAGTTCAATGTAATATCTATATGAATGGAAATTTTTTAAAGCCTACGAACACTGCTTCCAAAAAACCTACAAAAATCTGGTGGCTATTCACCTAAATATAAAAGTTCACCAAAGGAAGTTTTTCTTTTTCCATTGATACAATAAATGACTTGATGTAGTTTTTCATATATTAAGTTATTTATATTAGTTGATAAATCTTTGAGAAATTTTGATAAAAGCATATGAATTAAAAAATAACCTTACTTTTAGGCCACACAAATAGTAGTATTTTTCAAAAGATATATTCAAAGGATATTCTTTGAAAATTCACGTGAAATCGATAGATCAAATCCTTATGTAGTTATGTAAAATTGAATGACCTTTTAACCTTAAAAATAAGCACTATTTTATACAAGTTATGTACAAAAAATAAATACATATTATCAAATTCCAGAAATACTTAATTAATAAAAGGACACTTAACAATTGTACATCAAGTTCAAATGATATAGTATCTAACTTTAAGGGGAGATAAAAATATTATTACTATTATTACATCCTTATCATATAATTTATGTGTATCAAATATATTCTATTAAATAATTCCAAAATAAACAAGAAACGAATAACTTCAATAACTTAATTGGATGCACCAAAAGCGGAAGTCCAAAATCATCACCATTCAGTTTTGAACTTTATTAGAATAATAATTAAAACTATAAATTGCGTGTTAATCAGTAATTATATACTCATTATCATCATTTGCCCAAAATTATCATTTAAGTTTTCCCTAATATTTCGAAGTTTTAAATCAATCAAATTTTGTGCATTTAATCCTTACTTATTTGAATTGTATATAAATTTTTAATGTTAAATATATTATATAAATTCTTTCCTTATTTTTATTATGTAAACTTTTATTTTATAACTTAAACATAATTTTAATATAACACTTATCTAATTGTCTTAAACATATCATCAAGATGGGGTACACAGGCAAAGCGCGTACCGTAAGACTAGTTATATAAGATGCTGCTTGTCCGTGCTAGCACGAGCCCAGTAATTTGTGTTATGGAGTATTTATTAATTTGAGAAATGTATAATTTTAACCGTTCTAAAAAATAACAGCCGATAATTTTTTTTACATGTGTATTATATACATATAATATACATATTGTATACACTTTTTAGCCAGAGAACAATGGTGGATTTAGTAATGCCTAAGAGGGCGGTACGCCATCTACAAGCTTCAGTGATACTCTGCATATAGATTGTGTAAAGTGACATTTGTAATAATAAATGATAAAAAGGTGCTAGTGGCAAAGGGTAGGAGATTTCATCTTAGTTGTGAAGGATTAAACCCCACTGGCAACAATTTTTGAACCTTTTGTCTTGAAGCTTTCTATCATTCTATATATTCCATTCTCTTTTTTCTTCTTCTATAGGTATTGTTAACTATCTTACCTTATTTTTTAATTTTTGAATTTCTTTTTGTGGTAAAATATTTATGTGGCACGCAGTTTTGCGCTATCCATTAAATTTATACCTAATTTTTAAATTTTTTTTTTTAAGTGATACCTACTTTTTGGATAACTTCAGATATATATACTTTTCTCTTCTTCTTTAATACTATTTTCTTCTCCTCCTCCTCCTTCTTAAATTTATTGTTGTTTTGACAATTTGATGATTGCGATATATTCTTTATGATATTTGAAAGTTATGTTTTAAATTTGAGCTCCTTTGAAGTAGATTTGAGCATTCAATCGTATATTCGACTGTTGAAATTCGAAGAACAAGTTTATGTTTCAGAACTTAAGATTCGAAATCTGAAGTTGCATCTAATAGATTGAACTACTTAAGGTTTGAATTTTTGAAGTTGCATTTGAAAGATAGACGAGCTTCAGATTTAATTTCTGAAGTTGCATTGAAGAGATTGAACTACTTTAGATCCGAGCGGATACACTGCAAAATTTTGTGCAATGCAGGTGTAACTTCAATAGTGCCCCCAAAAGTGGGTACAGATGAAACTGCCCCTTTTTGTATCTTTTATTAGTTAAGTATTTGCCTTTTTCACACAAAGTTAAAATAATATTTATATTTTCTTTAGCAAATCTTCGCTCTATCATAACTATAGTACTATATTTTTCTGTTCAGTCGATATATTATATACAAAAAAGACAAGACCCGAACCAAAGTTCAAAGTTGCTCAAATGGGCAAAATATTTGCTCTATCTCAATGTATAAACGGCGACGCATGGACGTCTAAAGCTATTTGGCACCCTGTGAGCACATGATTTTTGCCCTACCCGAAATACTCCTATAAAAATCAATAAATAGTTTTAGTTAGGTATTAGCCATTTCGTTAATTAATTAATTCATGAAAATACCTGAAAAATATTATGCATTGCATTTAGGATTTATTTTTACATTTAGGATTGAATTAGTAATTTTACAAAATTGAAAAAAAAATCATAAATATGGTTCATTTTATGCTTTTCTTAATTTTTAATCTTTAATTCTTAGATTCAAGGGTTTTTATATTTTTTATAAATAGTATTTATATTAATTTAACATTTTAGGTAAATTAGGATTTTAATTATTAAGTCTTTTAGTGGTTAAAATTAATTAATAAATAATAAAAGGAGCTAAGAAAAGGAAATACAAAGAAGAGGAATCCGGACTGGGCCAATCGTTCAAATTTGAACCAGACCCAACTAAAACAAATCGGATTGGCCCAGTTCCCCTCCCATCAGCCCAAATATCTGTTCCCCCCCCTTTGATCTGAGCCGTTGATCTCGTTGAGATCAACGGCCCAGAACTAACCCACCCCTCCTATAAAGCGGTTCCAAACAGACCGCCCCCCTTCAGTTCATCTTCGTTCCAAACACCCCCCATTGTCTGAACCCTAGCAGCCATTTCAAACACAAACATCCATGGTTGTTTCCGACCAAAATCCGTCCCAAATTACATACAAACGATCATCGTCACTCCATCATGCCAAGCCTACACTCCATCACTACCAAAAATCCTTAAAAAAAATCCTTTTGCTTTTAAAACAAAATCAGAAAAGCCTAAGGTTCAAAGATTTAAATCGAAGCTTGTGGAAGCCGATTTGAGTGGAAATAGACCTTAGCCATGTGTTCTTAACAAGAACACACAGTTAAAGTCAATTTTGACTTAAAATCAAATGTTAAAGTGCTCACTAATCCGAGGTATTTTTCATTTTTTCGTTTCAGTTTCACTTTGTTTTTCTTTTAGAGTTTTTCATCTCCTGCTCCCTTCTTCACTTCTTTTAATTTCTGATTTTAAGGGGGTTACAAAAATAGCCCGTTTTCTTGTGTGATCTAGGTTAGTCTGTAAATTAATTTAAAAATGGTCGAGTCGTCAAGTGGTTATAATCTAAAAGGTTCACGGACAAAATGAGTTTTGAAATAGAAGCCCAAAATTAAGGTAAAATACTGTATTGGACCGGGTCATTTTGACCCATAAGACAATAAAAATCAGTAGTCAGTAGAAGGTTCTAGGAGGTAACAAATAAAGATAAAAAGAAGCTGTGGGGGGCAAAGGGTATTTTTAAAAAGTTAATAACAGATTTTGTTAGAAATTGGTTAGAAGGAATCTGTTAAGGGGGTGGATTTTGGCGTGTGAGGGATTCTAACAGAAAAGAGAATAAAAATCTGATAAAATCTAGAGGGGGGGG